>VUQH01088775.1:3316-28871 GCA_015106775.1 Etroplus canarensis | reverse complement strand
GTTAATATTAGCAGAGTTCATGTTTGGAGGTAGTGTGTGATCACTCTGTATTTGGGTCACCATTCTGATAAACATAGGTGCTAGTGTGGGCCAGAATTCTTTGTAAAACTCTGCTAGTGGTCAAATGTTAATGTCTTTTAGACCTTGTAAACACATGACTGGCCATAATTCAAGAGTTCATAAGTTAATTATGACAAGATTTCACACAACTGCCTTATGCGGTAGAGTCTAACATGTTCCCTGAGGGCCAGAACTGGCCTGTTAAAGACTTAAGTTTGGTCCATTTAAAGGCAAAGGAAAGTGAGATAATTACAGTGAAACCATTTTTTAAATAGCATGCATTTTTATTCTTATTATTTTTAATTAGTATATGTTCATTTATTTGTTGTGAAGATGCCAGCTTTATTGCATAACATAGTATCGTTGTTTCCTTACGAAAACACTACACATGAAGGTTCTGTGCCTATCTGTTTATTAAGATATAATTGATTCATATAAATGAATCCCTCATTAGAGAAGAAAATTAATTAAACAAGAAAGGACACCTTCAGTTGTCTGGTAGATTTTTAAGGGAGTGGGGTAAAGGGTGCCTTCATGCAACAACTTTACTGTTCTGGCCAACTGTAGATGAACTGAAATGTGTTTGACACCCCTGGTCTAATAGGAAAAAAATGCTGAAATTAAATTTCATATCCAAAAGGTCATCTTCACTGTGACGCCATAATGTTTGGCAAAAACACTTCTGGCCATTATCAAACACATTAATCAAGGAATGCAACAAGCCAAGTTTGCCAAACTGACAGATTGATGAAGTCATAAAATCACAAAGCAGATATTTTAGTTTTGATTAATAATTTGTCCAATCATTATCCAAAGTTCAACGTTTTGCTTAAAAACCTGGAAGCTATGCTGCATCTGCTGATCTTATCTCATTTGTCAGCTTGTAAATGCATTTAATTTTTTTATGTTATATATAAAAGTACAGAAAAAGACTTTATATGTTTATTGCTCTTGTTTTCTGTTCCTGTTGACTTCTATGATTCATTTTGGTTGCACATCATTTCATGTTATATATGCTAATGTGTGAATTTTCTGATTACGGTGACATTTACCTCATGCCTTGAAAGAGAATTAGCATACTGATATTTCAGCTTTTATGCAAATTTGTCAAAAAAACAGGATTTCGATGGAATAATTACACCATAATCAAGTGCAATAACTAATTATATGCAGTTAGCTAGTTTCAGTCAAGGCAATGACAGGTGAAAATTGGTTTTAAATAAATGACACCGATACACCATCAGTAAAAGTGAAATAGAGCAAGTTAGCATGGAAAAAGTCAAATTCAAATATCATGGCTGACTTCTGAAGCCAATAATTTTCAGCATGTTTCCTGTAGTGGAGCGGTTTACGCATTTGCCTTACAAGCAAAAGGTCCCTGGTTTGATTCTAGGTGGGGACAGAAGCCCCTCTCACCATGGAGGCTAGTGTCAGGAAGGGCATCCAGTGTAAAACCACTGCCACATCAGCTGTGGCGACCCCTTGGGGAGAATAAAAGGGTAGCAGCCAAAGGTTAGCTTTTATGAGTTCAAGAGGGAAGACCTCAACAAACAATCCTCCAGTACCATTTAAAAGCAACTAAAATCCTGTAAAGTAATCTTTAGAGATACCAGAATCATTTTATATGTGCAGCATTTGTAGGCATGTGTAACCAAAGAAACTGTATGCTAACCTCATGCAATTGAGGGTATTTACAAAAACTGACCACAAGGGGGAAACAAAGCACAGTTAATCATAACAAAACACTGAAAACACTGTGTGGAGCTTGAAAGTAGAAACTTTCTTTTATATTTGTAAGGATTGATTTTTATTTGAATTATCAGATATTGGTGTCATTTGAACGTTTTAACTATAATTTTAAATTTTAGAATTAACTAAAGTATGTTTGTGGCCTTTCTATTTAAAACAATAACACAGGAAAAACTTAATCTATTGATCGAGCAATCACTTTTACTAGATATGTTCTGGGAAAAACATGAACTTTAGTATGAGGAAAAATCCATTCTAGTGCGCATATCAAAGATTATTGATTTGTTGAATGGTTAGTGTCTTAAATTAATGCTATGAAGCATGAGGAATTTTGAGACCAGATATGAGACTAAAGCTATAATTAAATTAAATTATCTTATTCTTTGTATTTTGTGTTGCTCATGTATATATGATTACATAACCCTTTCCCTTGCATCCTCTTCCATCACACCAACCCTCTGCATGTCCTCCTTCACTACATCCATGAATCTTCTCTGTGGTCTTCCTCTTCTCCTCCTGCCTGGCAGCTCCATCTTCAACATCCTTTGTCCAATATATCCACTATCCCTCCTCTGAACATGTCTAAACTATCTCAGCCTTGCCTCTCTGACTTTGTCTCCAAACTATTTAACCTGAGTTGTCCCTCCGATGTACACATTTCTAATTCTGTCCATCCTGGTCACTCCCAGGGAAAATCTCAACATCTTCAATTCTGCCACCTCCAGCTCCACCTTCTGTCTTTTTGTCAGTGCTACAGTCTCCAAACCATACATCATAGCAGGTCGCACTACCGTCTTGTAAACCCTTTTACGCTTGTTGTTGTCCTTCTGGGATAAAGCACCCCTGACACCCACGCCACCCTACCTGCACTCTCTTCTTCACTTCTTTTGTGCACTGTCAGTTGTTTTGGATGGTTGACCCCGGGTATTTAAACTCTTCCACCTTCGCTACCTCTGCTCCTGGCATCTTCACCATATTGCTTGCGTCACTCTCATTCCCACACATGTATTCTGTCCTGCTTCTACTGACTTTCATTCCCCTTCTTTCCAGTGTATACCTTCACTTTTCCAGGCAGTCTTCCACCTGCTCCCTGAGTTCACACCAACACTTATAATTATAAGAGATAAAATGCTGCTCTTTAACTCAAAAGTTCATAAAGCCATTATATAACCATATGGCTTTATTATACTGCACTTCACACTTTGAATTGTCTTAAAAATCTACAAACAATGCACACGGCTGAACAACTTTTTATTTTATCAGTTTTTTCTCCATTAAAATCAGAATAAAATAAAATATAGAAAAACACACAAACATTTTTAACTGAATCGTGTCACAGGAATAATTTAATGTAAATCACAATGTGTTTTTTTCACTTTTTCAATTAATTTTACAATAAGAACAAAGACACAATCATGTACAAAAAACAGTTCTTAAAAACGATATAAAAAGGAAGAGGAGTCAGAAATAACTATAAATATTCAAATTTATACCAAAAATATTGGGGGAAAATGCTTTATATTTTTCATCTCTTCATTTTAGCCATGGCATCAACAGTGACCATGCAACCATAAAAATATCAGTTTTATGTGGCATTTTGGCTGTAATCTTCTCCAGCAAAAATCACCTCTTTAACTTTTTCTTTTATATTTGGGGCTGTGGCTTTAACATCCAATGGTAATAATTTTTTTTCCTTAGCTTTTTAAAGTAAAATCCTCAATCTATACATTGTTTTCTTTCCCAAGTGATTTCCTTCAATTTTTAATTTCAATTTGGATTTAAATTTACATATAAATCCAAATTTTGTTCAATCTCTTTCTTAATGTCCTGCCAGTATTTCTATAATTTAGACGCACCCAAAACATAAGCATAAAATTGTCTCTATTGTAATTCTCTATTGTAAATACTTAAAATGATCCCATGCTAATAAAGTAAATGTTAATATTGTTAATATTTTTCCTTTAAATACCTCCCCAACATATATTAATGCTTAAATTTTACATTTATTAAAACTTGGATCTAATCTGGATGGAAGAAAGTTTGGGTTTTACTGTGCTTTTAGTTGTCCTTGATATTGAATTTAAATTTTTATTCCTATTTCAGCTCCTATTTAAACCACATAATAAACCCATAAAAAACTGCAATGTGGTGTAATCATCACAAATACATATGGTTATGGTTATATTGTATTTTGGCTGTTTTGGGTGGAAGTTACTGACAGAGAAGTGCCTTTCTTGACACTTCTCAAAATTCTTTTAAAATTGTTCCATTCAGAAAACTAAAGCTGTTCCTGCCGTTTAATTATTTAGTCTTTGTGAGGCAAAAATGACATAACATCCCATTAAGAAGCATAACATCTCATTTGGTTCAACTAAAGCATGGCAATTCAGATTCAACCAGGGAAGCACAAAAACATTTTTATTAGACTGAAGACTGTGGAGAAAGAATCTGAATAGTTAATGTGCTAAATTTCAGTTTTATTGCATAATATACATTAAAAGGACAAAGTATTGGGCCAGATACACATTACACCTACAGGAGCTTTTATAAAATCCTATTCTAAATCCATAGGTATTGATATAGAGCTGGTACCCCATTTGCAGCTATAACAGCTTATGTTCTTTGGGGAAGGCTTTTTTTCAAGATTTGGGAATTTTTCTGTGGAATTTTTGCCCATTTATCCACAAGAGCATTCGTGGGGCCTGGATCACAATCTCCATTCTAATTCATTCCAAAGGCATTGGATGGGGTTGAGATCAGGGCTCTGCACAAACCAATCAAGTTCTTCTGCACCAAACTCTTTATAGACCTTGCTTTGTGCACTGGGAAACAGTCATGTTGGAACAGAAAAATGCCTTCCCCAAACTGTTCACACAAAGTTGAAGGCATAGAATTGCCCAAAATGTCTTGGTAAGTTGTAACATTAAGATTTGCCTTTACTGTAACTAAGGGGCCCAGGTCAACCCCAGGAAAACAGCCCCATAGCATTATCCCTCCTCCACCAAACAGTGACACAGTGCATTCGCCAAACCCAGATTTGTTCATCAGACTGTCAAATGGAAAAGCAAGACTGATCACTCCAGTTAACCTGTTTCCACTGCTCCAGTGTCATGTGGCGCCGTAGTTCAAGCTACTCCTTCCAATACTTGGCATTGTGCTTGGTGGTTTAATTCTTACATGCAGCTGCTGCCATGGAAACCCATACCATGAAGCTCCCAGCAAAGCCTTTGTTTTGATGTTAATGGAAAAGGACTTTTTAAACTGTGCAGTTATTGAGTCAGCAGAGCATCAGTGGCTTTTATGCACTATGTGCCTCAGCCTTCAGCTATCTTGGTCTGTAACTTTATGTGGTCTGCCACTTATTGGCTGAGTTTCTGCGGTTCCTAAACGCTTCCACTTTGTAATAACACCACTTACATTTGGTTGTGGAGTATCCAGGAGTGATGAAATTTCATGAAAATATTTGTTTCAAGTGCTATCCCATTACAGTCTTTAGAATGACCCATTTTTCCAGAAATGTTTGTACAGGTGTGGCATCAAGCATGGCAGGTGCGTGACTTTACAGTGCGGCTGAATGAAACACCTGAATTCACTGATTAAGAGGTGTGACCCAATACTGTTGCCCACAGAACATATTTATAATATTTACTATACCACTCCGTAGTGTCCCTGTAGTGGAGCGGGTTACACATTTGCCTTACAAGTGAAAGGTCCCTGGTTTGATTCCAGGTGGGGACACAAGCCCTTCTCACCATGGAGGGTTGCGTCAGGAAGGGCGTCCAGCGTAAAACATCAGCCTAATTACCACTGTGGCGACCCCTTGGAGAGAATACAAGGGAGCAGCTGAAGGTACTATTCTACTTGGTAAATCTGGCTCCCAGTGATTATTTCAAAGCGGCGCGTCTTATTTGTTTGAAATGTACTTCTGCACATTTAGATACCTTTAATTCCTTACGCTTATTCTTACATATTTATGCTTCTCTGCGTGCGCATTGTCCTGGTCACGCCTTTATTATGAGCGGCTTCCACAAAGGCCACGTGATGGCGAGCGCGAGAACGGAGCGTTCCAGTTTACTCAGAGCATCACTCCATGGTCAGCACAGCGTCTCTGCATCTTCATACCGGATATTTATGTTCCAGCCTTCAAAGTAAGAGCCGATTTGTACTACTGGAGGGAAATGAACAGAGAACGTCATGAAATGTGTGTGGAACTCGAATATTATTCCACCAGAATCACTGGAGCTCCTTTGCAGGCTCCAGTGATTTTGGTGGAATATGAGCATGAGGAAAACTACCACAAATGAAAGGAACTGCAGCTAGAATAACAGAGTGAAACTTACAAAGGAGGATTAGGGCCATTCAAAAAAAAGTAGGACTTTAAAAAGGAAGTTTTTACAGTTCGAGAATAAAGTCGAAATTTCGAGAATAAAGGCCAAATAGTATTTTCAGAAAACGTCCAAATACTATTTGGGAAAAACATCGAAATGCTATTTTGAGAAAAAATAGAAATACTATTTTGAGAATAAAGTCAAAATACTATTCTGAGACTTAAGTCGAAATAGTATTTTAAGAAGTGGAAAATAAAGCAGAGAATAAAGCAATCATTTCTAGTCAAGTCTAGTGCACGACTGCTGGAGCCTCTACAACATGCATGGTGTAGATGAGTTAGAGAAATCATACTTCAGAGTCGATAGTAATAGGGAAATAATTTCTCTTTTAGCACATAAACACAGTATGGTTATAACTATAAAGACTCTGAAGAGCTTGTGCAGCAAATTACATCTGTTCAGAAAAAAGAACCACACACACTTGGACGAGTTGGCCGCATTTGTGCAAAATGAAATTACTAGTCATGGACAGATGCAAGGATACTCTGGCAGCTAGTGATCACATAAACCTAATCTGAACAGAAATGACAGCTTTCTTCTCCACATTTTGACTTGTTTTCTCAAAATACTATTTCAGCTTTTTTCTCAAAATTTCGACTTTATTCTTGAAATGCGAAAAAAAAATGTTAAAAGACTTTCTATTTTTATTTTTTTAAATGGTCCTAATCCTCCTTCGTAGAAATAACAAAACCAAACCCCTAGTTGCTCCTGATATGTCCATCGAAGTATGAATGTGTGTGTGATAGATAAACTGCACTTAAAGGCATAGAATGAAATGCTTTATGAATATGTGTGTGAATGGGTGAATGGGGCTTGTGGTATAAAAGCACTTTGAGTGCTCAGTTAGGGTAAAAAACTATATAAGAGAGGGGAGCCCTCCAAAGAACCATAAAGACTGCAGAGTGGATTTTGGGACTGAACTTCCTTCTGTGGACACTTTATATATGCTGCACTGCAGGAAGAGAGCAGAGAAAGTCATAAGAGACACACTCCACCCAGATCATTCTTTGCTCACACACAAACACACACCACACACTACATGCTTTTATAATAGTCTTTTTCCCTGCCACTGGGAAATGACAGGTTTAGGTTACTTTAAGTGATGTGCAATCAGTCTTATATGAGCAATAATCTGCTTTTGAAATAATCAGCGCAACTAGTCTTTTACTGTATTTTTTAAGTAATTCATGGTTTTGATGTGTACAGAGCATATTTGTATAGGTATATAGGTTTTCTTTTTTATTTATTTTATTTTTAGTGTCATTATTTATTTGTCTGTTGTCTTTTTTTTAATCCATTGCCTTTTTATCTACAGTTTCTTTTTCAATCCACTGACTCTGGGGTCTGAGTACAGACGGGTTTTCTGTTGTGCACAAATGGTAAATAGTCATGCCAAATCACTTTTTATTTATAACCTAAATAAATACATGCTGACCAGAACGCTGTACACAATAAATTAAAACAAGTAAGACAAGATTAAAAATTAAAACAATAAAACCGACTAAACAGATAAAAGAAAACAGACAAGAGACCCACAACAGCAGCCAGTCTGGAACTATTCTAAAAATGCAGAAGTAATAAGGAGATGCGTTTTGAGAAAATATTTAAACTGAGCGTCATAAACATCTTGAATCTTGAACTTATTACCGTGAAGAGGTTTGAAATAGTTTATTTTGAAAGAAGTGACCGGATGTCTCCTTCGTCATTGTGTCAGACTTGACGCCGGTACCATGAGTGGCCTATTGAGCCCGTTCTTTAAATAGGAGTCTCTCCCCCGGCGGACAGTCGCGGTAGCCTCCCGGCTGGGATATTTTATTTTAATTTTTCTGGATTTTTTGACGTCAGAGATAAAATTCCAGGATGCCTTCAAATGTCCAAGGTAATAAATAAAAATAATAACGGGCAGCCCCGTCCCCCCTTTTCCCGGGCATTTTCGCACGTCTTTGGCTAGCTGAAGCCGAACGTTGGCTTCTTTACAATAGAGCATCTAAGGCCGACCGGTTACCGTATGAACGGGTTGTTTGTTAAAATAACCGCTCTTTCTCTTCTTCGCAGGTGGGAAAGCCTTTGGGCTGTTAAAGGAGCAGCAGAGACAAAAGCTGGAAGAAATAAACAAGGTAAGCGTGTTCTCCTTATTCGCCCTGAGCGTCTCTAACGGCACTTCAGGGGGAATTTGAATTTTAATGAGCTCGGTTACACTTGACTTGGCCTTGGCCTTGTTTTCCAGCACGCAGCCACGCTTGGATCCAGAGTTAACAGCCTCAGGAGTGCGTTTAATAATAAATGCCCTGAATGCCATTCAGATGTATTGTAGCTGACCTTATCGGTGATGCGTTTTATTGATTCCCACCCCCCCTCTGCTGCTGTCCAGGGGCACTTGTTGAATGGCTGCATGCTGTCACACAGCGCTGTGTTAAAGGACTGTGTGAGCATCTCCCTCTGACCTGATCATATCGATCGAGGAAAACCGTTTGAAACGCGTTTTGTGCTGCGCTCTCCAATCCCGTGTGCCGACAGGAAACAGGTGTTACAATGAGCTCTTTGTTCGTCAGATAGCTGCAGTAGTCCGCACAGATTAACAAGCTGTCTGTATAATCTCTGTTTGCCCGGCCGCCTGTCATCAGCTCACTGCTGTGGCCACATTGAAAGCAGGTCGCTGCAAAGAGGGAAGCGCCTGTGTCGTTTCTGCCTTTCCTCTTGTTAGAGAAGTGACCCCTAGCTCCCTGCGACTCTGATTAAATCCTGGATTTTTTTACGTACAGTGCATCCATTTCATTCCATTGTATACATGGGTGCATTTGGATTAGTGTATCTTGTAGATAGAAATTTCAAATCTCAGCAGTGTTCAGTAGATGGACAGGAATGTCTTCCAAAAGTTTGTCTGTAACGACGTTTTGAGAAATGCTCTTGAGTACAGGACTGTGGTGGGCAACTTTGTCACATGGTGCAAACAGAAGCATCTGCAGCTTAATGTGACAAAGACTAAACTACTGGTTGTGGACATGAGAAGGACCAAAACATCAGTGACCCCTGTTTCTGTTCATCGGGCCTTTGTGGAGATAGTGGAGGGCTACATATGCCTCTGTTCACAGTGACAAATTAAACCCATAGAGGCCACCTACAAGAAGGGCAAGAGCCATCTCGATTTTTTTTTTTTTTTAGATGACTTGGGTCCTTCAACATCTGCCGGACAATGCTCAGGATGTGACTCTACGAGTCTTTGCCATCTTCTATGTTGTGGTGTGCGGGGGCAGCAGAGTTAGAGTAGCGGATGCCAACAGACTCAACAAAATGATCTGCAAGGCCAGCAACGTTGTGGATGTAGAGCTTGACTCTCTGATAGTGGTGTCAGAAAGGAGGATGCTGTCCCAAGTCGAGGACAATACTGGACAATCCTTCACACTCTCTCCGTGACTTGCTGGACAGGCACTGGAGCAGGTTCAGCAGCAGGCTCATTCTGCCACGATGAACCACAGAATGCCACAGGAAATCATTCCTACCTGTGGCCATTAAACCCTGTAATTCCTCCCTGTGACATCTTGACAAGTTTCTTTGTGTTGCCATAGCTTGTAGATATTGTGTATAGTGTTAACTTTGGAGTTATTTATGTTAAATATTGCACTTAACACATACATGTTATATAGTTTACTCTTCATTTTTCTGCTTTTCATATAAAAACTGAGTGTCTGTAACATAATGAAGTTTTCCCACCTGGGATTAATGAAGTATTCTGATTCTGAGATTCTGTTAAAGTACTGACTGCAGCTCTGATATTTAAAGTAATATTTTCGTGTTTTGGACTTAAAGATGCACTAAAGATTATTTTCATTGAATCTGGCTAATGGCAGTGGTTGTGTCCTACTATTTCCTTGCACTTCATGACCAAAAACAATGGAGGAAAAACAAAGCTCATACTTTGCTCATATACAGTCATGTGAAAAAGTACATATTGCTGCTTCTAAATGACTTAAGAGGGTAGCAGCTATATGGTGCTAATCAGATACACTTGATTCATTGATCATCAGCATGTGTGACCACCTCTATAAAAGCATTAAGATGTGTGTTATCACAATGCCACAATCTTCCCAGGAGTGGACATCCCAGCAAATCACCCCAAGATGAGAGTGTGTAATGTTCAAAGAAGGGGAAAAAAAATACTCAAAAGCTACATATTAAACTCTACAGGCCTCAGTTACAATGTTAAATGCTAAAATTCATGACAGTAAAATTAGAAAAAGACTGAACGGGTTGGCTTGTTCGGAAGGCTTGCCACTCGAAAGCTTTTTCTCTCTAAATGAATATGGGAGCACAGCTTAGGTTTGCAAAGTTATATCTGAACAAACCTCAAGCCTTGTAGAACAATATCCTTTGGATAGATGAGGCCAAAGTGGAGGTCCTTGGCTATTATGCACAGCACCACATTTGGCAAAACCAAAAAACAGCATATCACTTCATACCAACTGTCAAGCACAGTGGTAGAGGGGTGACAGTCTGGACTTGGACCTGGGCATTTTAAAGTTATTGTTGACCGTGAACTCCTCTCTATAGTAAAAGTATTGTGAAGTCAATTGTGAAGCCATCTATCTGGCAGCTAAAGCTTGCCTGAAATTAGGTTATGCAACAGGACCGTGATCCCAAGCACACCAGCAAATTTACAACAGATTGGCTAAAAAGGAAAGAAGGTGTTGAAATGACTTAGTCAAAGTCCAGACTGATTGCAATGCCGTGGCAGGAGCTCAAGACAGCTAGGGATAAATGTATGCCCACAAACCTGAAGCAGCATTGTAAAGAAAAAGAAGACTGGGTCAAATTGCCTCCACAACAGTGTAAGAGACTGAAAGTCATACAGAAAACTTTAAGTAAAACGTATTGCTGCTTAATGTAGTTCTACAAGCTAGTGAATCATAGAGTATACTTAGTTTTTCACAGAACTGTTTAGAGTTCTGTGAAAACTTTCTTTATCATCGGACTTTATGTATAAGACAGTGAATTTCTGTGTTAGCTTTATTTATAGCTTTTTATGCCTTGTAATCCTGGCACTGCACTTGTTCAAATATACTTGCGTGCAAGCAGAGTGACTAACAGGACTTTTCTTTGGGGGGATTGCAGTATGATTCAGCACAGCTGAGTCAGGCATCCCTGATAGAAGTCCAGTAATGATGTTTATCCTCTTTGCCATTAATTACAAGCTTGACAGACACATGGAGGTCAATGCAGTGAATAACCGCACGTTCTGTTGTTCTGGCTCTCACTTTTTTCTGGGAGGATTGTAGATGACTCCCACATGCCATACTGCATCATCATACTTTCATTACAGTAGCTCCCTTCCGGCTGCTTTATACCCTTGTGAGGTGTTCCACTTAATGAACACAGTGATAAGTAATGACAGTCCAGGAAGAAGAAAGTTTTAAGCTTGTGAGTCATCGCTCCCCAGTTAAGAAAAATTTTGACAGGAAAAAATCAGATTAAATGTACTTAAAGCTCTAATTTATGTGTGGGCTTTCTTCTGTGATGGTGTGACACTACTGGAATCTCTCAAGGAAGTTTAGAGAGAGAGTCCTAGCTTCATCTTGGCTTATAAAACGTGTCTTTTCTGACTACCTTCAGTTCTGTTTTCCTCTCTTCCTCCTTCTCAGGAATATATGGAAGACCAGAAATACAGCGATGAAGAAGACCTGGCTGAAAAGCTGGAAGGTTTCAAGAGTAAGCAAGTCCAGTCCTGCCTTTAGCTGATGAGTATCTATCATTGTGTGGTTGTCTTTCCCTGGCCTTTGTCTTATCCCAAATATTTGTTTATTTGGCAGGATACACACGCACATATTCTCCCTTCAGCACTTTGTTTTTCTCTGTGGGAAAGACAGATTGCTTTGATTCCTCAAAGATTTGCAAGGCCAAGTCCTCAGTGGCCTGGTAGGAATGCACTGGGGCGTTGCTCCACTTGTTGTTGCAATATTCAGAACTTTGCTGGGTCAATTCATAGCTCCTGGGAACAGTAATAAAAACATTGCTACTTGCTGAATATAGAAATAAAAATTGCAGTTTGTTAAAGAACTCTTTTTTTTTTTTTTTGTTCTACAGATATTATATATACAATACATTTAGTGCATGTAGAATCTTTTTAGTCAGAGTGAGTTGTTTTATGTTACATCCCAGACAGAGTAACATATGTCTGTTTATTCTAATAAGGACTATAAGTCTTGACATGAGAAATATGTTGCAGTGTCCTACTTAGATTTTATGCTTGCTGGAGGAAATGGAGCAGTAATATATAAACAGAAATGGGTCCCAGTACCCAGGTCCTGGGAGATTTGCTGTTATTTTTTTTTTCTGTCTTTTCCAAATTATCCTAGTGGCTTAAAAGTTCAGCACTTTAACGCTGCTATTTCAGTGTATCACAAGATATTTTTATTGCTTTTTTTTTGGTCACTGGACACTCGTTACTACTATCTTGGTCAGCTGTAGTTATATCTATTGTTTAACCGATCAGTCATTTACTCTTTGCTCATTCTCTACATTAACTAAACCAGAGTGCATAGTGTGCTGATAGCCTTATTTACCTAAGTGAATTGTAAATAAACATGCAGAGCTGTGCTTACAGCACCTTAAATCATATTAAGTTGGTTACTTTACAGAAATAACAGTCTTAGAGCTGACTAGTGAGCACCTTTCTAAATTAGAGATATCTGAAAATACAGGGTGTTTCAAAAAGATGGACCCGATTTGAAATCAGTATATCTCTGCAACCACAAACCACTCATGAAACCACATGAAAGGGCGTGCATAGAGTTTTAAAAGACCACAGCTAGGTGCTGCTAACCATTTGTAACTTTGTGCAATTGTCCCATGGTGCTCTCAAGAAATATACTGCATTGAACTTGGGTCCATCTTTTTTAAATGCCCTGATATCAACTGCTTTCAAAACAAGAATGAATGAGGAATAATGCTAACAAGCCTCATTCCTTGAGCCAGACATTAAACAATTGCCATTGTAATCTCTTTTTCCTGTTTTAGTGAAAAATAAGGCTTTACATCCAGATGCTGCATGGAAACTATTGCTAGAAAAACACATTAAACAATGCAAATTCTTCTGGGTTCACATTCTAAGCCTTAAGTGTTGGACATGAAAGTCAAAAGACCATCTCAAACTGTTCATAATTATTTTTGTTGCCATTAGGATTGGGCAATTTGCTCGATAGTCCTATTGTCCTCTGTGGCATCGCTGCTGGGTTGAGTACTGATTAGGGTAGAAGTCATACACCCTCCTTAACACAAATTATATGGCACATACACATAAAAACTCAATGTGCAGATGAGAGAGAAACATGCGCACAAAGAGTTTATCTCATCTACAGCATGAAGAGACCTTTGCATGTTGAATGATTTAACTTTAATTGGTTAACAAAATTGGATGGCTATTTGCTGATTAGCTAAAACTGTAGAAAGTCACCGCTTTTGCGTGCTCTTTATTTTTTTTACTTTAGAATTGTAGTTCCACTGCATTATCCAGTTTGTTTTTTTTCTGTATAAAATAACACACCTGTCCTCCACTCTTCACCGTGCTCTCCTCACGCCTAGCAGTTTTTCCACAAACAAACTCCCGGTGGGAGGGAAAGTTAAGGAGATAAGATAAACAGCACCTCTGCAAGTGTACAGTCACTTTACTCTGAACTATATTAAGACTGTCAAATGGTTAAACATTTTAATCAAATCAATTACAGGCCTGCTGTGGTTTACTTTAGATTGATCATAATACTCATTCATTAATTGTTTCATTTTGTAGGGGTGAAAAGCGTCATTACAGAAGACGATCTATGCACTTGTCATGTGTTTATTTAAATTAAAGGACAGATATGGTGTCCAGATTTGAAAATAAAAAATATGTCAGAGGTAGAATTTTCTGAAGCCCCGGAAATTCAGGGAGGGTGGTTTGGCACAAGCAGGGTGTTGTGGTCCTGAAGTACTTGTGGGGGAATCCCAAACTAATCCATGTTTCTTGTTAACCCTAGTACTGCTGGCTAGACGACCAACAGTGAATGAAAACACTGGAAGTGATCAACATATAGATGACCAGCAGTATACGAAACTTATCTGGGACATCAATATATTGAGGTCCTGCAATACTAGGGTTATTGTAATACTTTAAGTTGGGAGTGCTTTGGTGAAATGAAAACTGCACAGTCTGCAAATTACTTTATAATGTCTTTTTTTTTTTATTTTTATTTTGGACTAAACTTTCCCATCGAGTGGGCTACTATGATCCATCTTGATTGAGTTGCTTTTGCCGCCAGATAGCATTGGTGCACCAATTCCCGCCAGTGAGTGTGTTATGAATATTTTATAGTTTAAATGATTTTGTGCATATTATAAAGTTCTTTTGGTCATGTGGAAACACTAAAACATGCTATTCTTGTCATTTAGCACAGTAAATCTATAAAGTTTTTATTTCACTAATGGTAATTTAGTGTTATTGGGAAAGGAGTTGACAGGAAGTGCTTAAATTTGAAATTGAAATGCTGGAAGTAATCCTGTTAGTGTTGTTGGTAACTTTAGTGACGACAATCTGCGCAGGGTAAGAAAATGCGCTGTTCCTTGTCAGCTGCAGTCTTTTGAGAAGTAAAAAATGTTCAGTTGAATGACATCAGTTATTGTTTGGAGTTTCCACTACACGACAAAGTAGAATTTTGGGATTTTGACACCGAGGCATTCCCAAGTCAGCCAAGATGCACATAATCTCTCCAGCTTGTTCTGGGTCTGCTCTGGAGTCAACTTCCAGTGGGACATGACCAAAGGACCTCACCAGAAACTTTCAGGAAGCATTCCAATCAAATGCCTGAACCACCCCTACTGGCTCCTTATGCAGGGGAGTACCTGGCTCTACTCTTGAGTCACTCCCGAATGCCTGAGCTCCTCATCCTCTCACTAAGGGAGAGCATAGGCACCCTTTGAAGAAGCTTGTTTACACCACTTATCCACGATCTCATTCTTTTGGTAACTACCCACAGCTTGTGATCATAAGTGAGGATAGGAACATAGGTCAGTCTGTTAATCAACTCTCAACCAAATGGTCCGCAATGACGTGCCTGATACCCCATACTCCCAAAAGCACCCACTCTAGGGACCTGATCAAACGCCTTCTTCAGGTCCACCAAACACAAGTAGACTGGTTGGGCAAACTCCCATTGCAGCCCCAAATATCCAAGAGAGGCTCAAGAGCTTGTCCAATGTTCCATGACCAGGACAAAAATTGTTTTGTCTTCCTGAATCTGAGGTTCAAGTAATGGATGGTGTCGCTTCTCCATTACAGAAGGCCTTGGTGGTCTAATCCCCAGTTGCTTAAACTGTTGCTCCACTACCAAAGATTATTGATTAATCCCACAAGGATGGTGATGTAGTGCTTTTCTTCCAAGAGTTGGTTTCTCCTTTTCCTGCACCTCCTCACACACACGTGTGTCATGGGGAGATAAGAGGCACATGAAGTGAAATAATGTTTAATCGAGTTAAGACATTATGTTATCATGTAGCTTCCCAGCAAGTGGAACACTGAACCCACGTGCTTCTAGCTTCTTCCTTGTATAATTTCTCTGACTGAACATAATGAGCAAGAGAGAAGCCAAAGCATCACCTTGTCAACTCACTTAACCAGTTTGCAGTTAACTAAAAACCTACAGCAAACATACAAAAATGAACAGACTAAGATAAGAATTTTACTGGAACAGATACTCTTAGTATCTTTCATTACCAAATTCTAAGATGGTACTTCCTTTTTTGGTACCACAGTGCTGAGCACAACATATGTATCATGTACTGATGATGCAATTCTTCTGGAACTGATGGGGACAGAATGCAGCCACAAGTCTTCTAGTCTAGCTCTCCACAGTGAAGAAGATCAAAGCCCACAAACACAGGAAAAACTATTAGCAGCACAGTGAAAACAGGTGAACGATGGTGATTAGTGTAGCTGCTGCAATAGCTCCGCCTAGCTTATTAACAAGAAAAGGAGTCCGGTACTGGATGACCAAGAAGTGATAAATGTCTTAGAAAAGGCAATATGCAAACAGTTCTATCATACTTTAGACCAAGGACAGAAATATTTTCACTTTAATGAAGCACCTAAATCAGACCTTCATCCAGCTCTGTTCAAAGAATTCCAGTTTTCAGTTCATATTAACAGCCAAAGTATTATCCTCAGGTTATCCCGAAATACATGTAGCGCTACCATTCTCTAAATGTTTAAGTTAACATGATATAACTAACACACAGCTTGGTAACAACATTGACATGTTGGTGTCTGTGCAAACTGTTGCACTACTGGCGCATAAGCATAGTACTAGATTCAGTTTTGTACTGTTTTTACTTCTTATTTATAGAAAAGTCATGTTTTAAAAAGCCATTTATTTAAAATGGGTTTATGTTCAAGTATGTGGGATTATGTTTTTTTTTTTTAAACAAAATCAAATAAACTATTGTACCATAATTGTACTGACAACTGAATTTCTGCTATTGTGACATCATTCATCAAAGACTGCAAAACTCCACCAATGCTGAGCAGTCATCTCATTTCTATGTTTTCTGAAGGGAAATATTTTTGTGCTTTTTTTGATTTACTTGAATTCTTTCATAATGAAAACATGGCTTTTAGAACTTGGAATCAGTAAGAAAAATCAAAACCTCAGCTTAAAATTTGTTTCACAGTATAATGGCTGAAGAAGTAGTTTTAAAATATTAAGCTCTGAGACAATGTGCTGCTCACTTTATCATCATATGATGCTTTTTAAACCTTAACAGTTCAATAACAACTAGAGGGATGCAGTGCCCCCCCCCCCCTTGTCTCTCTCAAATAGACGAATAGAAAAGAAAACGAAAATCATGTTTTTTAAAAAAAACAGAGGCCTCATTGATAGTCTCGTCTGCCCTGGTGGTTAGTGCTTTTTAAAGTGATGGGAAATTTCTGTGTTTATCTGTTGCCCAAAGTGGCAGAGGAAATCATTAAGGTTGTTATCCACTGCAGCCATTTCATCAGCAAGCCTCTTTTTAAAATGGAAATCCCCTTAGGATGATTTGACAAAGTGATGGGTAGACAACTCAATAACAAACAGTGCCGACCAAATCAAAGTTATATCCTAGACCTTTTTGAGTTTCAAAGAAAAAAGGATAATGAATAGTTGAGGACTTGATGCCACTGATATTGTGTCACATCAGTTGCTAAAAGAATCTAGGTCAAGAGGAACACCTGAAGACTTCAGTTTGATCCAGCTGAGCCTTTTTTTTTGTGGCTGCAGATGATCAACAGGCTGCACTACAACAAGTGGCCCACTTAAAAACTGCCGTGTGTGTGTATGTTGAGGCCCACTCCTCAGAGTTTATGAACAGGGTTAGCATTGTCCTGTCCCACTCTCCATGGGTTCACACAGTTAACACAGTTCCCTCTCTCTGTCCCTCCCAACACACACAGCTCCCATTGTGGGACTGAAATAGCAAGTGTAATTTGACTAAAGTGCTCTTCTAAAGAAAAGAACAGGAAAATTTAGGGAGAAGCGGAAGTGTTGTTTGGTATTCCAAAGAAGCAATCACTTCATCAACATGTCAACAGTCGGTTTTTGTGAGATAAAGGGAACCCCGACTGGAAGGAATAATAGACCTTATTTTTAATAAAAATGTGCTTGAGCTATGAAAATGTGATCTTAAAAAGACGCTATAGACTGTTCAGTTTTTATAAATTTCTAAAATTTAATTTCACTCTTACACCACCATTGTTTGCATTGCGACACATCCTGGGTAATGACGTCAAATGGTTGTTGTTGTCTCGGCCCCATGTAATAGTACACTGGCTCAATGTCTATTCAGGCTTTTCAGTTTAGACCTGTGCACACTGGATAATGAATCAAAATCACTGAAAATGCACTTACAGATGGTCTGACTAAATGAAGCAGTGGGTTGTCAGGTTTCTCCGTGTCCAGGGTTATGTTTAATGGTTTACACTCAGAGGCTGTGACGGGGAGCCAGTTCTTTACATACCAGCAGAAGGGCATCTAGTATATCCTGTCTGACAATTCTCTTCACGTTTTTTGCTCATCAGCCTGTGGCGTTTAGGCACCTTGTGAGAGAAAATTATTGGCACGGCATTGGGTTTCAGTCTTTGTTTATAAACATCAGCTCCTGTTGGCTCTTTTAGTGGCCATGGTCGACAAAATGACTCAAATGCTCAGGAGAGAAGTATGGAGAACAAACACGGGTCCATGGGAAGTTGTATTTGTCCACAGGCTTTCTCCCATTCTGCTCTACTCAACTAATCACTCAAAGCAGTAAAGATTGCATAGCTGACTTTTGTTGCCTTTTGACTGGAAATTGCGACCAAAATCAGCGCAGTGTGACATTGTTTATGTACATCTGCTGTTTAATGGTAAAAGCAAATCTAGCCACAACAAGAAGTCACATTCTGTAATCAGTTTACTTCATCATCTTAAAATGCATTGAAAAAGTGTATCTTTTGGCTGATCCCTTGTATTCTCCACCAAGGGGTCACCACAGCGGAATAATTCACATTGGTACTTTGGCAGAGATTTTACACCAGATGCCCTTCCTGATGTAACCATCTGTAGTGAAAAGGGCTTGTGTCCCCACCTGGAATTGAACCAGGGATCTTTATGCATTGCGTAGGTAAAATAATGGTAACCTTCGTAGGTCAAAAAAGGTAGTAAATACAAGATTTTAAAGTAATTAGGAGTTTTCACTTGTCGCTAACAATGAATTTTCGTAGAATAGTGCAATGACAACATATTAAGGCCAACAAGTACTAATAGCCAGGGTTCCCTTAATGCAGATTCAGTTATTAATATTTACCATTTATTCTTAAGCCACCTGTGGCTTTAAAACTCTTTGGATTATACAGTATACTAAAAGTAAGCTTTTAGACTATTCCCACTGGTTCAAATGGCCTCCGAAAGGATAAGAATATTAGGTTTGGTTTTCTACTGGTTACATGACGTCAAATCCACTTTACAGTATCTGTCAGTCATATCTTTTAAAGGGAAAAAAATGTTATGGGGTACAGGTTCTCAAATGCAAGAATTGATTTTTTCCTTTTCATTTGATGTAACAAAGTAAACTGAATATTTATTCAGTAATTGTAAGGAAAAAAAATAAGAGACTGACTAATCCTTGACAGCCATGGAGGCATTTTGTTTTCAGGCTGTCCCTCCATCTGTCCCGTTTGCGCGGTTACAATTCCTCTTGAGTGATTTTCTTTCCCCCAGTAAATCACTTCCACTCAAAAAGAGCTGAATGCATTTTGGTTTTTCAAAGACCACTTAAGTATCCCTGTCCTAATCTGTACAAAATTACACACAAGTATCTATTAGAATAAAATGATGTGTTTTTAGGAAAAGTCAAAGGTCAGCTTCACTGGGACATAAAGTTGTCGTCAGAACTCTTTTTGGGCCATTATTCAACATCACAGGCGAGATTGTGACCATAATTTACATTTATTTAGATATTGAATTGGTGCTTATATTCTTTCTAAAGATTTTACCAAATATGTAAAAATACTTGTTGCAAGCACTATTAACACAAATGCCAAGTTTTTTTTTTCCTTAAGCTGAAACTGAAAGTACACTAAAGAGTAGTGGTTAAAAGAATGTGTAAGAGTTGCAAAGTACAGTGTTGTTAAAATGTCCTAAATGTATATTATTGTGACTTTTTATTCTTTATAGTAATGAGTATGGGATGTTTAGTCTGTAGAGTGTCTGCATGTTGCTATGTTAGATGATTTTAGTTTGAATGAGTGTGACTATAAGATTCAGGTTCCAAACATCTTTATTCTCCCTTCTGATTGCCCTGTTTAAACTTAAAGTACTCTTAACTTCCTGACCTTCTGACTATTAATCTGCCTGCTATGGCAGCTCCACTCAGCTGCTCCTTTGCCTGCTTCCTGCTCACAGACATGGAAAATGCAAATGCACCAAAAACCCACCTGTCATTATCAGCTGTTTGTCTTTGCTAGTTCAGCTGTCAGCATACTGTAAGACGGTGAGATCACTGGGCCATGTGTTAACTGTTTTGCTGACATGTAGTTTGCTAGCTTTGTGTTGGTGTTTGTTAAAGTGTTGTACTGTGAGATGCATTGTGTGCAAGGTGAGACTAAATTATCACTGTTGGTAATAATCTGTGTGTCTTTGTTTTGCAGATAAATATGCTGAGTTTGACCTGAATGACCAAGGAGAGATTGGTAAGTAATAAGCAACCATAAAACGGCAGCCACACCCCAGATAACAGCTGTCAAGCCGACCACTGTTGACACGAGGGAACAGTAATTAATACTGTGTGTTGTCTGTCCCTTGTGAGCAGAGGATCTAAACAGACTCGTGTTTCATTGTTGTGTCCTGATGTAAAGTGAGCCTTTGCTGTATGCTGTTGTGGGAGCCCTTCGGTTTTTGAGCAGGTGTGAGGCCAACTGTAGTGTCAGACAAAAGATACAGGATCTGTTAGCTCCTGAAAGAAGCTGCTAAATGTCCAACAAAATGCATTCAGTCACTAAAATGTCTCTAAAGTAATCCCAAAATCAGTTCTTTGATCCACCCACAATCAGTTATTGGATTTTCATAAAATTTGGGACACACATCCATGCTGTCAAGATGATGATTTGAAACATTTTCTTTCAATAGGTTCCATCAAATCATATTATTTAATTGTATAAGACATTTAATATATAATTTAATACAGTTAAAGTTAATGAAATGTCTGTCAGCCTCAGCTAGGGTTGGGTGCTCTTTATTGTCTGTCTGTCCTATTTTCCCCCTTGTGAGATTGCCAAAAATTGATACAAGGGGCAAGAGGTGGAGGATGTGGCTAATGTGCACACACTAAGGTAGAACCAACCAACGTCCGTAATGCATGCTGCTGGACCCAAACACGCTTCTCCCATCAGCGCAGTCACACGTATACAAGGTGAAACATAAAGCTGAGGAAAAGAGAGAAGCTAGCATTTCTGCAAAAGCTCAGTTAAGTTAAGCTCTGATTCAAAACCAGCAGACAGAAATGACACTTAAGTTTTCGCTTATTTTTAGGTAATAAGTGAATAGCTGACACACACTCAGTTAAAAGGGTAGAGTTGCCTGCGTGCGTGCGTGCGTGTGCGCGCGCACCCGCATATCCTTTAGAGATGGGGGTCAGCGGAAACCACAGGACACAATAATATCAGGATTACTCACAATACGATTTTTAAATATTATGTGATATGCTGAGGAATGCAATATTTTGCAATTATCACCTTTTTTGAACTACACATGATGTCCCCAAAGGTCTGTTTTATCCACTCAGATAGTTCTCAGTCTGTTTGTCTCACTGAAGTCATTTTTGTTGCAAACTGGAATTGTCAAGCTGACCAAAACTGTCATAAACGACAAACTGAGCTGTTTGTCTTACAGTCCAATCCAGCTTAACTGAGTGCAAATGTGTGTGGACTTCTGTACTATTACGTGTATTTTGAACAGTACAACAAAAGAAGAATTTGAAAATGGGTGTAAACTATGCAGGAGGACTGAAAAAGCAACTGATTTGATCATTTTAGAACTAAAGTTCAATTTGTACTTGAAATTTATATAATAAGAAATCTATATTTGATATCCCTGTACTTGTATAATATTTCAATGCAAAATATTGTATACTATGCTGTATCAAGATTTATTTCCTACCCCTAATGCTCATGCCATTACCTGACCTAGATGTTTCATGATGTGAAACCATGATGTGAATTTTACCCCTGAATCACCGCAGATGGCTATGAAAAAATACAGATTCCGTTTAAGCCTGCTGATTAGCACTGTCTACGTTCAGCTTTTCGCTCAGCAATACACAAACTCATGGCCATTGTTATAAAGTCAAAAGACTTGAGCATCTTCCCTTTCTCCTAAATTCTCCAATCTTCAATACCTAACACCTCCATTATGTTTCACAGGCTTGGTAACCCTCAGATCGGCATTGTTTGTCACACTTAAAAACTAAATCAGATGTTGTAGAATAGAACTCTTTGTGATGACTAATCTGAACTGTGTAAAATTCATCAAAATGCTTTTAATATGTTAATTTAAGCATTGTGATTATTTCAAGTACCTTTCCTTGTTATGTTTGTGAGAGACAGATTTGTACATAATTAAATGGATAAGTCGTTCACTTTCACTTTTTCTTATATAAACTGGATCTGATTGTCAACTCCATCTTGTCACAGATATGATGGGTCTAAAGCGGACGATGGAGAAGCTGGGGGTGCCCAAAACACACTTGGAACTAAAGAAAATGATTGTGGAGGTGACGGGCGGCAGCAGTAACACTATCAACTACAGGGACTTTGTCAAGATGATGCTCGGCAAACGCTCAGCTGTGCTCAAATTGTAAGTAAACTCCTGTTTCTGTGTTTTGGAAGAATACGATGATATTTCCTAAATGTCACAGACGCCTATGTGCCAGTTCACTGTGTGCAATTCACATGTCAGATCTAGAGGATGTGTGCTGTCAGCCAATTGTCTTCAGATGACAAGGGATGATGTCACTACCCACGCTCTGCACTGGTTATTAATCAGCATGACAGCAAAACCCATCTCTGTAGCCTATGCATAGTCAACTCATCTGTCTCTTTAGCTGGGATCGTGCTTAGGTAACCAATAATGGGCTGATTAACCACTTACAGTTGCACAGGCTTGACAAACGCCAAAATGCATCCAATTCTCTCAGTGAATTTCATCTTTTACAATCGAAATGATGTCTTTTGGATACATAAGGATTTTTCAGTATCCCCTGGTGGATAAAGTGGTGCATTTCCACCTGTTTTGAAATGGTTAGTTAATGTAGCCAGTGTAAGCCTTTTAAAGCAGCCTCGCGTTAAGTCAGCCTACAGGAGCCTAGCCAGTAATGGCTGCTGCATGTCAGCTCTGCAGGACTAAGCTGAGTGGACCCTTTAACAGACAAATCTCATAATCCCAAAAACACCAAGCAGAGAAAATGCATAGCATTTCCACCCTTGGTACTCAAGCATTATTCAAAAGTGTATCCCATAATCTCAGAGCTGCTATTTATAAATGTTTAATTCCCTTCCTGCCTCTCTGGTCTCCTTGATAGCATTCTAGTAAGATGACTGCTGTGTTCCATAAAAAGCTAATGTTTTTATTATTTTGATCAACATCAGCATTTTTGCTGAAAGAGCTTTTGTTATGTCTGCAGTACAAGGCATAATATATTACTTTCTATTTTTTTCAGAAGAAGAAATTGGCGCCTGTTTTTAACTACCTGTGGTTTGGTTCTTTGTAGTGTGTGTGCATGTGTTTGTGTGTTTTCAACTGCAAGTGGCAGCCTGCTGGACCTGCTGATAACGGTAAAGGTCTACAAGGCCTCTCTTGTGTGTTGTTTTTCTCTTGAGTGAGAGGATATGGGAGGGAGAAGTCGAGGCCACAAAACTGCTTCAGAATAGCATTATTCCAAGCACTTGGCAGGAAAACAATTGCTTTAGTTGCAATTAGAGGACAATAAATGAGGCCAGGCTCCACAACTGCATTCAGTCAGTATTTGCGCAATGCACAAGGACACGCAGTTGTAGTTTGTTTGACCAAGATTTTAATTGACAAATGAGCCATGTAGTGATTTTCTTTTTTTTTTTCTAAAGCTTCTCCAGGTGAGCAGCAAACAATAAATTGCACCGTGAAGAGACACCACTGTAATTGCCTCTTTAGCAGATAGTTATAGTTGAAACCAGAAGTTTACATACACTGTGTAAAAAGACACATTTTTTTTTTCCCCACTGTCTGAAATTAAATCACACTAAACTTCTCCTGTTTTAGGTCAGTTAGGATTGCCAAAATTATTTCTATTTGCTAAATGCTGCAATAATGAGAGAGAATATTTTAGAGAGATTTGTATTCATTTCTTCAAAGTCAGAAGTTTACATACGCAAAGATTACTCTGCCTTTAAACAATGTGGGGAAAGCCCAGATGATGATGACATGGCTTTGGAAGCTTCTGATAGGTTAACTGACACTTTAATTTATTGGAGGTACACCTGTGCATGTATTTTAAGGCCACACTCACAGTACTTCCTTGTTTGACATTGTGGGAAAATCAGAAGAAATCAGCCAAGATACAGGAAGAGAATTATGGAGCTCTACAAGTCTGGTCCATACTTCGGTACAATTTCCAGATGCTTGAATGTGCCACATTCATCTGTTCAAACAATTATCCACAAGTATAAACAAGATAGGAGTGTCCAGCCATCATACCGCTCAGGAAGGAGATGTTCTGTGTCCCAGAGATGAACATATTTTGGTCTTACACGTGCGAATCAACCCCAGAACCAAAGCTAAAGACCTTGTGAAGATGATGGCTGACGCTGGTAAGTGTGTCATTATCCACAGTCAAACAAGTCTTGTACCAACATGTGCTAAAAGGTCACTCAGCCAGGAAGAAGCCATCACTCCAAAAGCAATATTAAAAAAGTCAGATTACAGTTTGCAAATGCACACAGGGACAAAGACCCTAATTTTTGGAGACATGTCCTATGGTCTGATGAAACTAAAGTGGAACTGTTAGGCCATAATGACCATCGTTACATTTGGAGGAAAAAGGGGGAAGCTTGTAAACCTGAGAACACCATCCCAGCTGTGAAGTATGGGGGTGGCAGCATCATGCTGTGGGGCTGTTTTGCTGTAGGAGGAACTGGTGCACTTCATAAAATAGATGGCGTCATGAAGAATGAACATTATGTGGAAATATTGAAGCAACATCTCAAGCCATCAACCAGGAAGTTTAAGCTTGAGCACAAATGGGTCTTCCAAATGGACAATGACCCTAAGCATACGCTAAAATAGTCACGAAGTGGCTTAAGGACAACAAAGGCAGTGTTTCGGAGTGGCCATCATAAAGCCTTGATCTCAATCCCACAAAAAATTTGTGGGCAGAATTGAAAAGGTGTGTGCGAGGAAGGCAGCCTACAAACTTGTCTCAGCTACACCAGTTCTGTCAGGAGGAATGGACCAGAATTCCAGCAAACTATTGTGAGAAGCTTGCGGAAGGACACCCAAAACACTTGATCCAAGTCATAGAGTTTAAAGGCAGTGCTACCAAATACTAAGGAAATGTGTGTAAACTTCTGACTTTGAAGAAATGAATACAAATCTCTCTAAAATATTCTCTCTCATTATTGCAGCATTTAGCAAATAGAAATAATTTTGGCAATCCTAACTGACCTAAAACAGGAGAAGTTTAGTGTGATTTAATTTCAGACAGTGGGGAAAAAAAAAATGTGTCTTTTTACACAGTGTATGTAAACTTCTGGTTTCAACTATAACTATCTGCTAAAGAGGCAATTACAGTGGTGT
>VUQH01088774.1:23521-37385 GCA_015106775.1 Etroplus canarensis | reverse complement strand
ACTATGTTCTGCGTCAGCTGTATGTGGTTGAAATGACAAATAAATAGCTCTTGAATCTTGAATCTTGAATCTAACCAAGATTGCTAGTGTTAACTGATAGCGTCTCACTCCACCCTCACCTCCTAAAGACAGTTAATCTAATGTGGCAGCACCCAAACTTTGAGGTTTCAAAATGCATAGTCCAAATCCCATAGGTGATGTCACAGTAGCTACATCCATCTTTTATATACAGTCTATTCCCAAAACCAAAACATAAATTAAAAGGTCACACTCCCATCTTGTCATGGTCCCAGGGTTTTGCACATTGAGTTTTTATTTAATATATCATGGTTTGAGTTTCTGTTTAGGTTTCTTCTGTCATAGTTTAGATTTTTGGATTTCTGTTTTGATATCCTTATAGTGAGTTTCAGCCTTTAAAATTTTTGAATCTTTGGTTTGTGTGTTTGCTTAATTCCTGTTCTAATCAAGAGTTTTTGCAGCATTAGTATTCTAGGCTTTGTTATCACATTTTAGTGTGACTTTTTGTGTCTGTGTTCAGTTGAGTTAGTTTGTCATTTCCTGTTTTATTTTGATAGTTAGTTGTCTCTTGTGATGTGTTTTGAATTTTGTTTCCTTCACTTTCTCATTGTCTTGATTATCTAAACTTGTGTCTCCTCCCCCCAGCTGTCCTGTCTTTGTCCTCCTTCTTAACCTTTATCAAGGTCTCGTTGTACCTTCCCTGTATGCTCTTTTGCTTGTTTTCCTGGCTTCCTGTCAGGTTTTTAGATTTCTTTGACTCCCATGTTGGATGGTTTTGCCTTGGACTTATATTCAACCTAAAAAGATTCACCTTTCATTTACTGTGATCCTACTGTATATTTGGGTTCTCCCTTTTCACTTACTCCTTTGTCTTATTCTTTTTGAAGCGATGTTTGATTGGATGCTTGAAATAATACCTGTGATTAAACTTAAGATATTTAAGTGTTTCATAAAAATATAAAACTATGAAACATAGACAAACCGCTTGTACATTTCAAAGCTTTTATGTATCCCAGAGAAGGTGTTTGCATCCCCATGACTCTTCTCCTCCAGTCAACCATCAAGACCATGCCCTTGTCTTCAGTCATGAACAATGGGCTCTCAAGCTCTTACTGCTTGAATATGAAGGGCTGTATGCTTGTCTCCCTCCTCCTTTCTTCTAACTTTATTTCATTCATTCATCAATAAAGTACGCTCAAAAGTCTGTGCTGGGTTCACTGTTTAACCTAGCTTCTGGCTTTCTGTTCCCATCAGTGAAACCCTCCCATACAACTTGAATTCAGTTGTTCATATCATTAGCTTCACCATTCGATGTGTCATTCATCCTTTACCTCCCAACAAACTAATAAAACTGTCAGAAAACTGTATGAAGTAAATTCACAGAAAAAGTTCAGTGCATTACCATCTGTGGAACCATGTGGGTCCTGAAAAAGTCCTCGAGAGTCGATAGGTTTGACTTCCAGTTGTCATCTCGTTCTGTGGGGATTACAACACTGTCTTTTGTAGTCCAGACCACAAAGTAGCAGGCCTGTCTTACAGTGAGGTGAAGCTGGCCCTGTACTTGGTGCCAGTACAGATGGTTCTCACGCAGGCTGTAACTATCCCCTTTCTTAATGACATAGAAGTCCTTATTTTGCAGGGCTTCTGTAATTGTCTTATCCCTGACACTATATGGACACTTCACCTCCAGAATTGCAGAAGTTTCCACAAGACCATCGGGAGATGCTCCCAACAGTCCTGATGGAGAGAGCCACAAGTCTGACTCCTGGACTGACATCTTAGTTGCACGGGTGAAGGCCTCAGTGCCCTTACTTTCATTCTCAGTTCCCCAAATGATAGCTGGATTATCTTCCAGTCCTTGCTGTTGTCCCAGCACCCGTTCAAGGAGTGAAGGTGTCACATTCTTTGACTTGAGGACAACTCCAAAGTTGCTGGCAGTTAGTCTCCATTTAGATTAGATTAGATTAGATTACTTTATTGTCATTTCAACTACATATAAATACACAGTGAAATGATATAGCGTTCCCCCAGGACCTGGTGCCCCATACATTTCCTAAACAAATGCCATTTTGGATTGTTGCGCTGGCCAATCGTTGCATTCTGAATGGCCATCTGCTGCTCTTCTGACAAAGCCATTTGTGCCTAGATAGCCTCAGATCCCTGATGCCCCACAGATTTCACAATTTCAGGAACAAGCTTCAAGTATGGAATACCTTCCTCCCCTGTAGTGACCTGTGCAGTGGTGAGTTTTCTGTTAATAATCGGTTTTGATAAAATAATTATTAGGAGTGTAACTAAACTTTCTCCCAAAGCTGGTGGGTTTATATGCCAAATCTAAAGCATAAGAAAGTTATTTGAAGGTACAAATGGTAAGTTAACATCTCATAATCTGGTTTAAATGTCTCCACCAGCCTTTTTTGAAAATAAGTGAAAATCCACATGTATGGATTGGTTCTTGGAGCTTGCAAAGAGAAGCGTGAGCCACTCCCAAACCAGGACAGAATTAAGGGAAAGACAGTAAGTGGCAGAGAGGTAAACAGGGAGACGATGGTTGAATTTCCACTGATGTTTGAGGAGACATAAAAATAGAGATGGGAGAGGAAGGGGTGCATATTGTGTCTGTAGGATGTACAGGGCATCCTGAATTTACAATGCATGTCATTAAACTAGGAGTGAAAGCACAGTTTGCAGCACTTTACTGGGCAAAGTAATTGGTAGCTTGCAAAGCTACAGTTTTATCATAGCTTCTCAAATAACATACTGCATTTGTCTTGATGTGTAGTGGTTCTTTCACCCTAGCTACTTTTCAAAAAAAATCTGTTCTGAAATAGGATGTGAGACTAGAAATTGACAAAGACATAACCAGCTACGACCAGGGGGTGGATGTACCCGAGAGGAAAAGGTTTCATGCAAGTGTCCAAAATTAAATCACAAGAGGGAGGCTTAGTGGTAGTGAAGGTAATGTCATGTGATCATGATGTAGTTTGGTCATAGCCTAACATTAGTCTTGTTACTTGTGGTGGGTGCACCTTTATCTCCTACAATAACTGTGTTTAAAAAAAAAAAAAAACTCTCACTGGATTTGTGCAGAGGGAACATAGACTGTATTTAAATGACAGACACAGCCACTGTGATGTCACCCATGGCTTAATGAAGTGTTGTTGTGAAGCCCTAAGCTGAGCATTTTAGTCATCTTTAGCCATCTTGCTGCTTTTGAAACTGAATATGAAGAGATTTGTCTGACTGGGATATCTAGGGGTGCAAAAAGCTCATAGCAATTTGACAGACACAATGTAGGACTGCCCTTTAAGAATACCCTGCTTTATGATTTCTGACTCTAACACGGATCATAATATAGATACATCATGCCCTGTTCAGTAAGATTTGAAACTAGAGACAAAGACCAAAAACTTGTTAGGAAAGTGTTTGAAGACGCAGTTCAAGTGAGCTGAAGGGCAATTTTCTCACAGACTTTGACAGAACCTGACTTCTTTTTGGAACCAGATGAGCCACATTAGCTGGCCATTCCAGAGAATCGGGCTTTAAAGCACTTCTGCATTGGCTTTATTCTTGAGACCCAGAAGTTGTGTCCATCTTTTATATGCAGCCATGAAGTACCTGCCTATAAGTTTAGACTGCTAGAGTGTGAGATTTTTTCACCTTGTCAGCAGGCTTTTTATCTCCATCAGCACACGTTCCTGGAATCTCATCACCTGAAGAAATGGAAAAAGTCCATCCGACAGCATCACCACTATGTACTTGTTTGGTTGCAAGGACAATTGGTGTCATTATTATTGGCGTTATTTTTATAGACCACTATCCTAGAAAAAGCAGAAACACTAACCTGCTGCTGACAGAGCAGTAGCATTGCAAGGCTCACTCCGCTCCTCATCCTGAAAGAGCACACACAGTAAAATAATAATAATGCAAGAGCAGTTGTACAGACATTATGAAAAGATTCATTTCCTGAAGGTGTATTTATGTGTTTGTTCATGATTTCCATCTGATGCGGAATGAAGTGCAGATCAACATAAAATTTTAACCTTAAATGACTAAAGAAGATTCTTACCCATAAGACTGACATGGATACAAATTTTTTGTTAAACTGCAACCAAAAAAACGTGTTGGATATTTATCATGCATTAGATTAAACTCCTGCAGCTATCCCACAGCAACATGAATGACACTTTTGTTGCAGCTAAAATCTCTGATTTGAGATACTAAACTGTGGGCATTTTGCAAGGCTCTCACAGCAGTGACTTTTAAGCCCATTTATGCTTCAGTCTGGAGATTTGGCCAGAGGAAAATATTTAGGAAACTAGAGTTCTTCGTATTTTGTCGTGCCATTCTCTGTCAGGCCCTGACACGACCAGAAGCTACTACTCATTTTCTCAAGGGGTGTGTTCACTATTCTGTTTTATTTGTGTTTCTGTCATAAACTGAAAAATAATGCACATATGTGATATGTGACTATACGTATCACATATGCTATGAATAAGTCTCCTTTATGCACAAACTGAAAGGAAAAACAACATTTGTTTCTGCAGCGTCAACCATGACCTTAAATCCTACTACATAATTTAGTGGCTTTAAGCTTTTTCAGAAAGTAAGAAAAATTTTACTTTTTTCTTATCCTTCTTCTCTTTCTTTTTGTCATCATCACTCTCAGAAGATGAAGATGAAGAGCTGGAATCCTGTATTGATGAAAAAGAAATACTTCAGGTTGTCATTCATATAAAAAAAGAAAAGAATGAGACTTGGAATTCTAAAATGCTTATTCAGGAGAAACCCCTATAAGGGCTTCTTAAATGAGCATGTCAGCATGCTCCTTTGTGACAGACACATAAATGTAAGAGGTCAGAGGAGCTTTGGACTAATAACAAAATGTCCACAGTGCGTTACCTTTTTCTTATCCTTCTTTTTCTTCTTCTTTTTGTCCTTTTTCTTCTTTTTCTTCTTGTCATCCTCACTGTCAAAAGAAGAAGATGAAGAAGAGGAGCTGGAGTCCTGCGAGATAAGAATATATTTTAAAAGAAATATCACTGAGGAGTATTTATATTTACACAACTAAAACAGCTCACACAATAAGTACCTTCTTCTTTTTCTTCTTCTTCTTGTCCTTTTTCTTCTTCTTCTTCTTTTTCTTCTTCTTGTCATCCTCACTGTCAGAAGAAGATGAAGAAGAGGAGCTGGAGTCCTGTGAAAAAAGAATATATATGAAATATTTGTATTTACACAGAAGTCAAAGAGACATCAGGCAGTTCACTCAAATAGTACCTTCTTTTTCTTCTTCTTGTCCTTTTTCTTCTTCTTTTTCTTTTTTTCATCATCACTGTCAGAAGAAGATGAAGAAGAGGAGCTATCTGAAGAAGAGGAGCTGGAGTCCTGTGACAAAATAATTAAACATATTCACATATCAATTCTAATAATTTCTATTTGCACAGAGTTAAAACAGGCAGTTGACAATGATGATGTGCAAATCATACCTTCTTTTTCTTCTTCTTCTTCCTCTTCTTCTTCTTCTTCTTCTTCTTCTTCTTCTTCTCCTCCTCACTGTCAGAAGATGAACTATCAGATGAGGAAGAAGAGGAATCCTGGGACAGAGGAAGTTCAATAGACATTCAGCAGCATAAGTGTAGTTTATATGTTAAAGCCTTCTCTGTGTCAATACATGTGTGGTTTATTGATTTCTGAATGCTTTTTTTTTGTAAATCTGCCATTTTGGACAAATTCAACATACCTTCTTCTTCTTCTTCTTCTTATTCTTCTTGTCTTTCTTCTTCTTCTTTTTCTCTTTCTGCTTGTCATCCTCATCATCTGATGAGCTGATATCCTGAAACAGGAAGAGGGAGATTACAATGATAAGTTTGAAACCAACAGAATGTATAAACTCAAAGATAAGAGTTCTCTCTCACATGACTGGTTTTCAGACAGCCTCCAGGCTGGGGTTCCATATGGCCATCAGGACCTGGAAATATTAAATGCAATAAAATCAATGCACGTGTTTAATCATTGTCAGAAAATTATATTCCATAAACAGACATTTAGTTTTATAAGTAAACTTGTGCACAAAATGTGCACTGACTAAATGGCAACCAGACTAGACATCTGAACAGTGAGTCTATTATGAACACATAAAGTAGGGGTGACCTGGGACATATTGCTGTAAGTGCAAGATCTGGACAAGGTGACAAGATGCTGTTTATGTGCTGGCTTTGTAAGCTGACCTCCATGCAATAGTGTGAAAGGCAAAATAATGCTCTGCATCTGTTTGTGCAAGACATATGAAACCAAATGCTGGCTGGATTTTGATTAAATTTGCAGACAAATCAAAGAGAACTTATAAAATAGTCCCCTTGCAGCCATCTGCCATCCAGCATTTTACCTCTGCTGGATTATGGTGACTTATTGTTTTTAAATGTCCCTGATCAGTATCTTAAGAAATCAGATGCCCTGTACCACTGTGCTTTTCGTTTTATTACTGGTTGTGGAAATCGCACACTTCATTGAATTTTGCATGCTACTGGTAATTGGCTGTCCCTTTATGTATGCAGGCTCTCGCATTGGTTGATTTTTATACATAAAACCATTCTTGGCCTAGTTCCCCTTATCTCTCTGCCTATAGACGTTGAAAACAAAATCAGTATGGTCTTCGTGGTCACTCTCCTACAGATGGTGGTCCTGAGAGTGAGAACAGAACTTGACAAAAAAAGCTTTTAAAATTGCTGCTCCTTCCACACGGAATCACTTACAGACTGAACTGAAATTGTGAGAACTGATCTCTTTAAGGAAGTTTAAGTCAGTTATGAGGGATCAAGAGGGAAATTCCCTTGGCCACTGTGACTGCTTCTAAATGCTTTTACAGTGACATTTTAGAAACTGTACCGGTATCCCACACTGACTGGATGCCATTTATTTTATATATTTTTATATATCTGTTGTGTATGACAGTTGTTTATGTCCATTTGTATTTCTGTATTCTGTAACCATGTTGCTGTGCTGCCTTCTTGGTCAGGTAACTCTAGGAAAAGAGAATTTTTATCTCAATGGGGCTTTTACCTGTTTAAATAAAGGATATAATAAATCTTAAAAAGCTTAAATTGCAAGTGAGAAATATTGTATTGTACTTACCAGTCTGACATATGACAACATTGTCATAGACATACTCTTTCTCATCATCCTTTTTCTTCTTTTTCTCCTTTTTCTTCTTCTTTTTCTTTTCATCCTGCAGAAAGTCAGTGTGGATTCATGTATGTTTGCAAAGTGGCATTTGCTTGATAAATTATGCATACAGATTTGGATTAAAAATCCAACAACAGGCATCTGCACCTGCTGCTGCTATGGAGCAAAAAATTAACTCATACGATATACATAGTGTATTGGATATGCATGAGAAGAGGCTACTACTGTGTCACAATGCATACCAGCAAGCATGCAAAGCCACAGAAGAACTCCAATATTACTGACATGTGGGATATTCTCATTTTAAATATAGGTACATAAATAACATAACTTTATATTCATGATAAGCTGTGCAAGATACAAAAGATTTCATTGTCACTGGGTGTGTTCCCTTTAGATGCTGTGTCTAATCAGATCCAGGACGCTAAAGCCTATTGTACAGGGTGAAATGCATGCTGGTCCTCTGAATACTTATTTTTCAGATGTTCTACTAAGGTAACATCATAGTAAAGCCTTTCTCTTGGTCAGTCCTATCAGAGGTCAGCAAGTGGGTGGTAAACAGGTTGATACATGGAAAAAGCCAACCTTCAGGTATGTTTGACCATTGTGTCCTTGTCTTTTGATCTACAACGCTTGCGAAAGCAGAGTTACTCAATTTTCCTGAGTCACACCCTCAGAAACTCAAGACACCATATGACTGTGTTCACTTAAAATAATATTGCTAAACCAGACAAAAATGTAATATTTTAATAATTGACTGTCTTTGGTTTAGAATGGTTTTAAAAGATTAAACTTTTGACAAAGTAGGCATGATGACTGGTGTGCTCATCTCTCACTTTGCTGAGTTTTTAGATTCAATCTGACAACCATTCCACCCTAAATAGTCTCTGAACAATATCCTTCCCTCAGGCGGTTACATAATTAGAAAGGACTATGTGAAAATGCTTGTAGCCAAGGACTATTTTTCATAAGGATTTACATAAAGAAAACTGCAGAACACTTTAACTCATCTGACCTGAATGAAAACTGAGATCAGACCACACTGCTGAAGAAAGCATCAAGACATCTACAACTAATTACCGAGCACGATTCTGTCATGACTAAGTCATAGGTTTTGAAAGGTATGCGATCGCAGTAGTGAATGACATGTTAGAGCAAGCATGCAGTTGCAAGGAAGCAGTGTTTTTCTAAAAAAAAAATAAGTAGATCACATGAAACCTATTGATTGTTTTAAAACATATTTGAACGAGCAAACTGTGGATAGAACCTATTAAGTGATCTACATAAGCTAATAACTAACAAAAAGGCATTTTGTAGTTATTTACATTTTGAAAATTACATGTGGTTCATCATGTGGTTATGTGGGAAAAGTAGTGACACACTTCCATTCATTCATTACAGATTAGGATTCCACATTAGCCATGAGTGATTGCATACTATGTATTGAGTGACTGCTGAAACCTGTCTTGTTTAAACCTCCAATATAGAGGGTCTGTTGCTGTCTCGCTGATTGAAGTTTGTGGTGTCAACATGCAAAGGTCAAACCAGCTCTCTAACAGCATATTAAGCCCAAAAGCGAAGAATTAGTGGAAAAAAAGAAGTCTCAAAGATTTGAGAAATTTAGCAACAGGATCCATGGATGAATGTAGCTCTTTGTCTCAAAGTGCCCACATCTGGGTGTGCCAGGAACACGCTTTTTTCAGTGTATCAGTAAAACATCAGTTTTCCAGCAAAAACAGAGGCAAAGACCAAGCCTTTTTGACCAATATGCAACAGGCAGATGCATGAATAACATTTTGGTGCAGACCTTTTTAGTGGAGAAACATCACACACACTGGCTAAAAATGTTACAGTTTGCAGAGTGGGGGAGTGGGCAGCTGCCAGTCATTGATTTAACTATGAATTCTGCACCATATCAAAGAGTGCTTGAAAATAATATGAGGCAATCAATCTGAAAGTTGAAGGTGGACTGGAAGAAGATGGTTCAGCTGTAGTATTCTAATAAAACCACCAAAGAATAGCCCAAAAATAAGAACTGGGGGACCATTTTTCTGAAGTTTCACATATTTTTGTAGAATGATTGGTTGAAAAAACTAAATTTCCTTGTGAAGTTGCTCAAGAACGCCATCTTTACTTGTGACTGTATGGTGTTTCGAGCCTTGACCAACACATGACAATCTGCAGCTTACCTCACTATCACTGTCTGAGGAGCTACTGGAGGAAGAAGAGGAGGAGGAAGATGAGGATGAGGAGGAGCTGGGGCTCTGTTGAGAAAGAAACAGAGAAGTCATTACTGGACTTTATGCAGACCTTAAACAAGTTTAAATAAACACTCTCTTGTTGGTGAAAATGCTACATGAGAAGCTAAAGGAGTGAATCACTACAAACACTCCCGCATGAGCCTTTGTCATATGAGAGAAGTTGCAGCGGGGAGAGGCCCTTCGAGTGCTTGGCAACGCTAAAAGGAAAACTCCACAACCAAGCACACAAACACACCTTTTTCAGCTATGCCATTAACCAATCATTGCAAAAGTAACAGTTGATCTGCAATAAACAAATAATTCCATTCCTTTCTTGTTTGACTGGCTATCACTGGGTGGATCCAGCACTGTATTTCACTCCTCTGCAAATAGTTATAACTCATGATTTCTGCAAAACAGTCCCACATGTGTAGCTTACAGGCAGGGCAACACCCTAAACTAGTTGCAAGATCGTCTTATTCAATAGTAGAAGAGACTGTCGACAAAGTCCCAACACTATCTGTCCCATTTTCACCGGTGGAACTTTACTGAGCTCTGTTACACTTACTTTCTTCCTCTTCTTTTTCAGCTTCTTCTTCTTCTTTTCTTTCTTGCCAATACCCTCATCTTCACTGTCCTGGGAGCTATCAGATGGACACATGTCCTGGTAAACACAGGAGGAGAAAGCAGAGGTTATTTCATTTGTCTGTCACCTTTAGAAGCCAGTGCATGGTGGGAAATAGTGTATATAATCAGATATGATAAGTCTGGTTTAAGAGTTTCACTATCATTAAATCATAAGTACAAGTTAATGGAGAAGTTGTGAGGAGGATGCACTCAAATTACCAAACATCTCTCCAGCTCACCGGTTCATCTCCCGTTCCTGCAGGTTTTCCAGGCTGATTTTTGTCTCCCTGGTCTGTTACCTCAGTGAGAGGCTGCACGCCACCAGAGGATACAGCTGCAGGCCGGGCACCTCCAGTGTCCGCTCCATCTAGAGATAAAAAAAAAAAAATGCAGGGGAATCGTATTACAGATGTTTGGCTTCAAGACAGCAATCTGATCTCTCAATGGGTCTCTTTCTTTTTTAAATTCTGAAAACGTGACAAAAACTAAAGAGCCGGTCATGGACAAGAAAAGGACCAAAACACAAGTGACCCCTGTTTCCACGGTGGAGCCATCTACAAGAAGGACCAGAGCGGTCTCTATTTTCTGAGACGACTCAGGTCCTTCAATATCTGCCGGACAATGCTCAGCATATTTTACAGCTCTGTGGTAGCCAGTGCCATCCTGCATGCTGTGGTGTGTTGGGGCAGCAAGACTGAGAGTAGGAGACAACAACAGACTCTACAAACTGATCCGCAAGGTCAGTAACGTCACTGGTGTGGAGCTTGACTCTCTGACAGTGGTGTCAGAAAGGAAGGTGCTGTCCAAGTTCAGGGACCCCTTGACAGTTTCATATTGACTGTATTCATATTGTACATACTACATATTGTATACAGTGTTTAACTTTAGTTGTTTATTTTACATGTGGCAATTCATACAGACAAGTTTTTTGCTTATTTATTTTTATCATATTTCTGACCTCTCAAATTTATATCTACTACTTTTCAAATGTATATTCATTTATATATAACTGAGAGTCTATAACACAATGCAATTTCCCCCTTGGGATTAATAGTATTCTGATTATGATTCTGAAAATCTCAGCCAAGGAGTTGTCTGTATTGACAAACTTTAAAGAGGATCAGATGTTTAGGCAGCCTATTTTTACCAAACAGCTTCAATTAAAAAAAAAAAAAAACAACGAGGGGATTGTGTGACTGCACTTCCTAGTTTTCCAACTTCCTTAAATGACACCCAAGTTAAATTAATGAGAAATTAGAAATCACACATCAAGATCCAAAGCGAACTTAAAATTGTGCATTCATATACTTTATGGAGCCCTTGGCCGTAAATCCAATGAATACTCCAACTACTATAACAGATAAAGAAAGTGCCACGCCCCTGAAAGCAGGAGGAACATTTTAAAAAGGCCTTTGTTTTCTATAAATAGGCTACACTAGTAATATAAACACTCTATAAGGTAGCATTAATATGCAGATAAAAACGGGCATTTGGCAAAAATTAAACCAAACCCACAGTTCTCAAGTAGAAACAGAAAAAAAAATCCGGCTTAATAAATAGACAGCAAACCTTTGAGGAGGGTGGACTCCATTTATGTCCAGATTGCTGCTCTGTCCAGGAGTCCAGGTCTCTTCTTGCAAACCCACCTGATCAGTTTTATAACAAGGTGTGTGTGTGGGTGGGTGTGTGTGCAGTTTTGGGGCGGGGTCAGGTGTGAGGAGACACGTCCCTATATAAGTTTCAAAATAAAGCCCAGTTCAAAAGAAAATTGGTCGTTTATCACTGAAAATTTGTCTTTGATTGTGCCCACTGAAATGTATTCATAAATAATTCATTTTTGTCTTGTTCTGGCACAATAGTTGATTATATACATCTACTCCAAATATTATATTTATTAATTCTGTCTTATTTTGAAAACAGGTTGCATGTAGTATAATTTAAGGTGAGTCTATTTGTTTTGTGGGCCCTGCACAGCTTGAGTCACTGGTTTAACTGTACCAACAGGTAGTGCTTGTTTTATGACAGGATTGGACCTTTTCTGCAATTTCCACATGAGTGAAAAGGAAGGGCTGTATTTTAAATGGAGGGTAGCCAGTGCTCTAACAGGTGAATTATCCAAAAACGATGCAACTATCCATGAGACCTGCAGGGCAAGTTTAGGGGACTAAGTCTGATTGCTCTTAATTTAGATCAAAACAGAAGGAATAGGCTACTTACCTATAAAGAAAGCTTTTCTTGAGGGTTTTAGTCATCACATATAAAGCACAAGAGACAAAAAGTCAAATGACTAAAATCATATGGTGCAGCTTTGGCGCCTCCCAGAGGATATTCATATTTAAAACTACTAGTTCATGGGTCTTACTACAGGACAACTTGACCTCAAGTGGGCCACCAAGAAAACAACATTGCATAATAAGTTATGTTTGTTTAAAGACACAAAAACAAATAAAAACACAGCTCCTTTATTTTCATTTTCACTAAATGTACTTTTCCGCTGCTCCCTTTTATTCTCGCCACAGCAGATTAATCCGCATTAGTAATTTGGCAGAAGTTTTATGTCGGATGACCTTCCTGACACATGCCTCCATGGTGAAAGGGGCTTGTGTTCCCATCGAGAATGTAATTAGAGTTTGATAGATTTTTGTCTTGACCCCAGGGTTTTGAGTTTTGGAGCTTAGAGTTCTTGTTTATTTTGTGATGGCTCCAGGGTTTGTTTGTTTTTTTGTCATGTATTCTCCAGTATTTTGAGCTGTTAGCTCTTGTTCCTGTTTGTATTCACAGTTTTTTTTTTCTTTTAGTTCCATTTGTGGTGTAGTGGTTTATACATTTGTCCCTGGTTTGAACCACAGACTCATGAATTAACACATGCAGATGAAAATGCACCTTTGGCTGCTCCTTTGTATTCTCCGCAGGGGGTCACCACAGCAGCTTAATCTGCATTGGTAATTTGGCAGAGTTTTTAGGCTGGAAACCCTCCGTGGTGAGAGGGACTTGTGCCTCCACCTGGAATCAAACCAGGGACCTTTCACTTGTAAGGCAAATGTGTAAACCACTAGACTATGGCAACACTGATCAACTGCTTTTATTCTCCAAAATCAGGGGTCTCAACCTTGCAGCTCTTTTGCCAGCTCCAGTGGTTCCCTGTGGCTTTCACAAAAAGTAAATAAACCTGAAATTAAACAATGGTTATTTTTTAAATTAAATTTTTATTTATATTGATCATTCCTATAAAAGGTTCTTCGTACTCTCCATGTGTAAAAATGTGTAGCCTATACTTATAATTAAAATAGATAGATAGATAGATAGATAGATAGATAGATAGATAGATAGATAGATAGATAGATAGATAGATAGATAGATAGATAGATAGATAGATAGATAGATAGATAGATAGATAGAATCACATGCATCACATTGTAGCCTGCATCTACTACCTGGTGCCTTTTCCTCTTAATTTTGCTGAAGTAGCAGTGGCTATAGCATGGATATAAACATACAAAAAGTCAAAGCTATTAGGCTTCTACATGTTTCAGTTATCAAAGTAGGCTACTTTTAATGTAATTTTCACATGAACAGATATCTGTATATATCTAAATGTTAATGTAATGGGATAATAACTAATCTTTCAGATTCTCCTGTGTCTTAATGGCACATCTGTTATACTTTAACTCACACAGTCAGCATTTTTGTCAGCTTTCCTCACTGGCTTCAAGTAGGTTGAACTTTATTAATACAGTAGATCTTTTCCAGAGCTTAAATCACTCACACATTCATACAGCGCTTTTAATACTAAACTA
>VUQH01088774.1:0-11828 GCA_015106775.1 Etroplus canarensis | reverse complement strand
ATATATATATATATATATATATATATATATATATATATATATATATATATATATATATATATATACACATATATATATATATCAGAAACAGTCACTTATCGGCTGTTTTAATTGTCGCATCTGGATACTACACAACAAAATCAATAAGAAAAAGAAAATTTTATCTCCAAAGGTGACAGCTTCTGAAAATTTTTTGACAAAGGATGCAAGTTCTTGTTTTTCTTCTTCTTTCTACTGCTCCCGTTCGGGGTCATCACAGTGGATCTAACTCCATCTCACCCTGTCCCTTGCGTCCTCTGTCACACCAACCGTCTGCATGTCCTTCTTCACTACATTCATGAACCTTCTCTGTAGTCTTCATTTTCAACATGCCTCGTCCGATATCCCTCCTCTGCATGTGCAACTTTTATACAACCTGCAGAAGTTGTCTGTGTGATGTACTTGTTTCTAATCTCGTCCATCCTCTTCACACCCAGCGAAAATCTTCATGTCTTCAACTCTGCCACCTCCAGCTTCACTCCTGCCACCATCTCCGAACTATACATCATAGCAGGACTCACTGCCATCTTATGAATCTTCCTTTTCTTTCTTGCTGCTATCCTTCTATTCACAAAGCACTCCTGATGCTTATCTCCACCCACTCCACCCTGCCTGCTTTTCTTTGACACTACATCTACTCCTTGCATTTTCACCTCTCTGTTTACCTCACTCATTCACACACATGTATTATGTCTTGCTTCTACTGACATTCACTCCTCTTCTCTCCAGTGCATACCTCTACCTCTGCAAGTTATGCTGCTTTTTCATCCTTCAAGTATCATGCTGTTATCCCAAGGCTTTAAAATTATGACTTTTCAAACAAACAGATGTTGTCACGGTGGCTACGTCCATCTTTTATCTATAGTCTTTAGGCAGGGGCTGCACTAAGGCCCAGTCTGGCTTTAGAGAAAGTTTTAGTGCAATCTCTCTTTTTTTCCCTCTGTGAATACATAATTTCTAAGTTGTCTAGTCATTAAATGCTTTATCATCCCAGTTGGAAAAAAAGTCTGGCTTCTGATTATTGCAGCTTTATTGACTAAATAGATGGGTTCCCATATTTGGAGAGGGAAGAAAAAGAAACCCACATATCCTTTGTTTTGATTGATTTCTTTGTGATCAGCACACCTGTGTGTTGATGCCTGAATGACTTTTCAAACAATAAAAATGTTTCTGTCAAAAAGCTCTCTAACTGTCAAGCCTCTGGAACGCCTCTTTTAAAAGCTGTTGACGACAAAGCTGTGATTTTTAGATTTATTGTTTTTTTTTGTCTCTGTTTTATAGTCAGAGGAACCTGGCAGAAATCACAGAGTTGATCCACACGGCCTTCCTGGTGCATCGGGGGATAGTCAACCTGAAGGAGTGGACGGTCTCAGATGGCCCACTGAAGGACATGCAGTTTGGGAATAAGTTGGCTGTCCTGAGCGGTGACTTTCTGCTCGCGAATGCTTGCACAGGACTGGCCCAGCTCAACAACACTAAGGTATCCTGTCCCTCACTAACTAACTGTTCTCCTGAGAAATATCTGACCTGACACCACTGATTTCAGCGGGAACAGCTGTCTGAATATGAGCCCTCAGAGGTCCTTACAGAGTCAAATATCAGTTTCAGTCTTATTGACATCTTTTCTCTCACTCACATCAAATCAGAAGTCCAGCATCTCCTATAACTTATGGCAGGGCTCCCTCTAGTCATCAAATTTATGTAGCAATATTTGTTTTAGGAAGGTACATCTGCAGTGTAATCCTGATATTAAATTTTTGTAGTCTAAATCTGCAACATCCTCCCATGTTTTTCATTTTTCATTTTCATTTTTCGTTTTTACCTGACAGAGTACAAAAACATGTTATTATGGCAACATCGTCAAAATCCTTTCACTCACCACTGGTGCCTTGTTGGTTACTCTAAAGGGCTGAGTAACACCCTGACCAGTGGAGGGGGACTCTTGTTTGAAAATGAAATGTTGGTAGGTATGGCAATGGCTTTGATTGAATCCTTTTGTGGACCGGTTATGGCCCACAGGCCATGTGTTTGACACCCCTGAGTTAAATGCTTCCATCAACCAACACCACAGCTTGAATTTAAACAGAAATATAAGTAGGATAGAAATGTTCTTCACTACTGATTGGTTTGGGTAAAAAAGCAAAAACTAAATGAGCATCAGGAGAGCTATCCTTCACCGAGGCAAATCCCCTGTTGTATAATTTTGAAGTTCTGCACCAAAAATAAGCAAGTTCTTCTTTTACCCACAAGTCACCTCTCCACCAAGTTTCGTGGAATTCAGCGTGTTACTTTTTGTGTGACTTTGCAGCCGAACAGATAAACTGGACATAAATGGCCTTAGTGGAGGAATAACCCCTGTTCCAGCAAGAAATTGGTTGAATAATAACACAGTCATTCTTATGTCTTTGCTTTAGCGAGAAGACATTGCCTAATACAAGTTTGGAAAATGAAGGATGAGCAGTGCAGGTGGAGCCTGGCCTTCTCCTTCGTGTTTCCTGTTTTGGTTCCTGGACTTTCAGCAGCTGCTCCTCTTTGCTTTTCTGTTCAGCTCTCATTCTAATACTTCAATATGTTTCACACTGTGTAATCATTTGGCAGCTGGAGGAGGATTTTCATCCCCTAAAAACCCTTCAAACATGGGTCTGTTGCAGCATTTGTGAGGTTTGTTACAAACAGGCAAAGATATTTGATGGTCCGCAGCCTGCGTTGTATGTTGGATAACGTGGTCTGGAGACACCAATGACATGTGCACCACGGGAACCCTTTTGATTGAGTTTTCATCTTTTGATGTTGGTGTGGTGGTGGCCTTGTAAAAGCATCACAGATCATATCTGCTACGTAGCCTGGTAACCCCTCGCTGACAGATGCTGTCACCACGCTGCTCCGTCAGAATGCGGTCGCCTGAGTGGATCAAAATAACTATCTCCCCCTCCCATTTCACCAGCCAAACCAGCTCTTATCGCCTTCCCTGCTACTTCGCTTTCAGCACACACAGTCATATGTTGTAGGTCCCAGTGGTGCTGCTTGTATGAGAATCATAGTGGGAGTTACTTCCAACCATTTCCTTTATAAATTACAGATAATTCTAAAGGTGTGGTCCTTCTTTTACAGTGCTAATTGGCTCTGTAGCAATACTATGAGAGATAATATTAACTCTGTGGCTAAGCTGCAAATCACAGTAATGGAACAGATATTATTGTTTCCCTAGAAGATGAAGAAAAACACAGTGAGAATAAAATGATCGCAGATCTACTGATGACTCAAACCAAAAATGATTTAATTACACTAAATGTGCTTTCAAGCCAAGAAAGTTGGCATTGATTAAACTGAACGCTTGCAGCATGTTTTCCTTTAGTATTGTTCATTTTCAAGGTGAGAACAATGCCATTCATATTCAGCTGGTACTGTATTACCACACATTATTAACCTTGTTTTTTCTTTTCCTCCTAACAAACCTGCAATCTGAAGCAACCACAGGAAGCAGCCCCATAGTGGAAGTTTTTAGAGGTAATAAGGAGATGGACATCTGATAGCTTGCAGTTACTCATGTTTAAAAAGGTTAGCAAAACAAACTGAACCAAGGGGAAACCACACCACAGCATGCATTCAAGCTCATATTTTCAACATTTTTCACTGGTATGAACACGGGGGAAATGAGATAACTGTAAACAGCAAAGATGACGCCATCATGCTGAAGATGAAGTTACAGGAATGTGATTTGGTTTCACCGTCTGTTCAGTGTGCGCTGAATTTTGGTGTTTAGTCCTGTTGTGTATCATTTATTACAAACAAAATACACAACAGTTAGGGCCTCTGTGTGGAAGAAGCTTTGTAATCCTTTTTTCATATCACATTAAAACAAGTATACTGTAGTAAATGGTACATTAAGTGCATTATATGGCACTTTTCTTGTCTTTTATGACTGAAAAAGCCCAGATAATTATACTGAAACTATTCACTACATCATAAGGTCTTCATGAGAAGATTATGCTTGCGGAAAGCCCTGAAGGTCCTGAGAATCATTGCACATTAAAACACAAATGCTTTCATGCACACTGACATAGGAAGAGTTTACATATCTTCACATTACATGTTTTCATCAGCTTGCAATAAATTTAACAAAAATGTTAACAGTAAAATTTTCACAGTATCGTTTCTATCTGCAGTAGCGCTGGGTGGTATGAGTAAAAATTTATGGCATGGTATAGTTTAAGATTCTAGCTGTTTTACTGTATATCGCTGCATTACCTTATTATTATTATTATTATTGTTGTTGTTAATGTTATTATTATGTTATTGTTATTATTACTATAATTGCATAGGTGTGTTTGGATATATCGTGGTTTAATATGCCTTATTCTTTTGTAAGGATTATAGAATATAAACATTTTTTAATGTCATCATAAAAAAGAAATAAAACTGAAAAAAAAACCACAATCAAAACTACAAATAATATACTTTTAAACTTCACACACACACGAGCTTTAATCCTTCAAGCTCGGCTCGCGTTCCACAGGCCTGGGAAATTAAGGGTTCTGCGCAGTATCTTTGCTGTTCCTAGGACTGTGCTCTTCTGGACAGAGATCTCGGATGTCGTTCCTGGAATCTGCTGGAGCCACTCTCCCAGTTTGGGGGGTCACTGCCCAGAGTATTCCAATTACCACGGGGACCACTGTTGCCTTCACCTTCCACATCTTCTTTAGCTCTTATCTCAGCCCTTGCTATTTCTCAAGCTTCTCTTTTCGTGTTCTTTCTTCCTGACGTTGCCATCACTCGGGATTGCTACATCTAGCACTACAGCCTTCTTCGTCTGCTTGTCCACCACTACTATGTCCAGTTAGCCATCACCAGTTTATCCGTCTGTATCTGGAAGTCCCACAGGATCTTAGCTTGGTCATTCTCAACCACCTCTGGAGGTGTATCCCATCTTGACCTTGGGACTTCCAGGCCATGTTCGGCACAGATGTTCCTGTACACTGTGCCAGCCTTTTCGTTATGGTGTTCCATGTATGCCCACCTGCTAGCATCTTGCACCCTGCTGTTATGTGCTGGATTGTCTCTGGGGCATCTCTGCACAGGCTGCACCTGGTGCAGTAGACCCCAGGCTCTATTGATTTTGTGCTCAGAGCTTGTTCCTGTGCTGCCATGATAAGTACCTCTGTGTTGTCTTTCAGTCCAGCTTTTTTCAAGCCAGTGGTAGGATTTTTCCAAATCAGCCACTTCTTCTGTCTGCCAGTGGTACATACCGTGCAGGGGTCTGTCCTTCCATGATGGTTCCTGTTCGTCCTCCTCTTCTTTCTCAAGCTTCTGCTGCCTGAGGGATTGATGAAGCACATGGTCAGTTGTGGCCATCTTTCTGATGTTCTCATGGATCTTTCTTGTTCATGCCAAATAGTAGTTTTGTCACACCTTCCGCTTAGCATACAGTCTCAGGGTGCTGGATTTGGGGCGAAACCCTCCATGCATTGTAAGGAGCTTTCTTGTCTTAATGTCACTGGCTTCTATCTCCTCCTTTGGCTAGCATCCCACAAAAGAAGTCCCATAACATATTCCTCCTCCATCAAAGCTTGCATTTGGCACAGTGTAGTCAGGCAGGTAACCATTTCCTGGCATTCACCAAAACCCAGACTCATCCATCAGACTGCCAGGGAGAGAAGTGTGATTTTTCACTCGACAGAACAAGTTTCCTGTCCTGCAGAGTTAATTGGTGGCATGCTTTACACCACTTCATCCAATAATTGGCATTATGCTTAAGGATGTAAGGCTTGCATGCAACTTCTTGGCCATGGAAATCCATGCCATGAAGTTCCCAGTGCACCATTTTAATGCTAATATTAGTGTCACAGGACGTTTGGAACTCTGCAGTTTTTGAGGCAGCAGAGCACTTGCAACTTTTATGCACATTTACAGATTACAAAGCTTGTAAAGACAAGGTGCTTGAGTTTATATACCTGTGGCAGCTGAATGAAACACCTAACTGCAATTATTTAGAGTTGTGGCAAAGTACTTTAATCCATGTAGTGTACTTTTAGGTTGGCTTTAATGTCTTTTTTTGTTGCTGCTGTTTTTAAAAAGAGTCAATATCTGACTTATTAGCATTAATGGTTCTACAGCAGAACTGAAGCTTTGAAACAAACTCCATTTGAACTTATTTTCCTGTATTTGTAATGAAAATAATTCATGTTCATTAGGAAAAAACATCTCTTAGCTGTTTTCTTTACCTCACCTGGTTCTACATCAGTGTGGGTGGCGGAGCTGCTGGCAAAAAATAAGATGGACTGGCAGGAAAGGTTTACGGGTGGTGGAGATTGGGCTAACTTAGAAGTGATTAACCTTTAGAATCAGTCTGGATCCATGATCTCAAGCTCACACAGCCAAAGGACTGAATGTTGAAGTATCTGTCGTTCGTCTGTCCATCCACATTTCACAAACATTGCTATTTCTTTTAGAGTATTGGTCAGATTTTAGTGATAGTTGCACACAAAGATTACCTAATGGGTCCTCACCCAAACTGCACTCGAGGTCATGGCCAGTTTGTCATCTTATGGGCACTTTTCCATTTTCACAAGAATCACCACTCCTGAAAATACCTTCGGCTGCTCCCTTGTATTCTCTCCTTTGGGTCACCACAGCAGATTAATCCACAGTGGTAATTTGGCAGAGGTTTTGCACCAGATGCACCTCCTGACGCAACCCTCCATAGTGAGAGGAGCTTGTGTCCCCACCTGGAATCGAAGCAGAGACCTTTCACTTGTAAGGCGATTCTGTAAACCACTACACTACGGGAAAACCAAGAATCACCACTCCTAATGTTCAAAAATGAGTGTTTGCATGTGACACCTCTGCCATCTATACATAAATGCCATCATTAGATTTATTTATGGCATAAAACTGTCTTTATTTAGTAATTTTAGGACCAGTTAAGAACTAGGGCATTTGTCCTGATTTGGCTGTATGCAAGCCTCAACGTCACAGTGGACTTTAATTCTCAGTAGTTTGTGTAATACACACAATCGGCGATGAGAAAACTCATCACTTTCTTTCTATACCTCAGCAGTGTGAGATTGGGCTTTTCAGCTGTTTGAAGTATGTGGCATTGGACTGCTCTTCTTTTGGAAGTGACCACACTTGGACGAGAGTGTTGTGTGCTAACAAAAACTAGCTTGATTAGCTGCAAGATGCTTTGGGTGCAACACACAGGTACAGATTGCCTGATAGTGTTAAGTAAGCCGCTAATAAAAATGTTAAAATTTCACTTGGTCTGGGTGGTCTGTTATATATAATTACACATCAAGCTATGTTATTATTAGATAATAGCACTAAAAATGCTCCAAAGGCACCAGCACCACAAACATAGAGGAGCAGGCTTACTCAGTTTCTCAGAATAGAGGAGGTGAAGCTTATCAGACAGCTAATGACATCTGCCTGCCGCTCAAAGCAACCACACCCTTACTAATGCAGACTTTAAGTTTTGATACGGTTTAAATGAGTGAGTTACAATGATAATTATGAAGAAGTACAGTTGTTATGAGGGGGTGAATTACCCATGGAGATCAAAACTGGGTTTTTTGCAGGCTGTGATCATGCTTATTTTTGCTGTGAAGTTGGGAATTTTAGCATGGGAGTCTGTGAGGATTAACTGATTTTTACAGGCAGCCTCAAGTGGCCACTAGAGGAACTGCGCTTTTTTGGCTCCTCCACATTAGTTTCTTGTTTCCACCCCAGAGGTTTATGCTTTTGTACAGCAGAGATTTAGCATTGCATTTCCACAAAAGAGCATAAAATCAGAATTGTTTCAGATTAAAAATTCCATAGAAATAATAGATAGCCACATCTGTCCATCAGATCATCATCGTTAATCATTTTGCAATGCGATTTCCCTGCTTTTCAAATCCAAATCCTGTGGTGTGTAAAGATTTTAAAAGTCTCAAGTAAGATTTAAAAACTGGTGAAAAGTTGAGCTATAAAATTGGTGAAATAACCCTTGAAATACTGCGTCCAGTTTGGTTTTACATAAAGCAAATTAAGTAATGAAGGCAAGGCTGTACGAGCTTTGCTTTTCATTCATCAAACTTTGTAATAGCCTGACATTTATAGCCTTTTCTCAACTAAACTGTACAGTTTGACTCTGATATTAAATATTGACAGTGCAGGGTTACAGATGAGTAATTCCTGCAGCTTTTAAAGTTTTTCTCATAAGCCACTATGTTTTTTTTTTTTTTTAAGACACTGAGAGCAGTGGAGATTATGTGTCGTGGCCTTGAGAGAAAACCTATGCCGCTACTTGTATAAACTGTAAAATAATCTTCCCGTGGAGCTCCGATTTCTTCCCCTTCGCAGACCTGTCGGCAAAACACGATCTGGCTAGATTTGGGAATGGAGTAAGGGGGAGGCTGGGGGAGAGCTTATCTGATACTTTCCAAAAAAAGACCCCCGCTGGCCCCCACTTCTCAACTCAGGCCAGGCAGAGACACCACATCTGGTAATACTGTAGGCACATTGTCCTTCCAGGTCTGTGGGCGAAGCTCGGGTTTCCTCAGTATTTTCCCCTAGTGGATTCTGTTACTCAAAGGGCACTGCGAGGCTGACGGAGCAGCCAGCGTCACCAGACTTTTCTGATGAACCAAGGATGTCTGGGATGAGCTGAAGGAGCTCTAAATTTAACCTCATTAATCTGAACTGTACAGACGTGGCCTCAGCTCCTCTGTCCCCGTTGTTCTGTGGCTGTGAATGAAGGACGGAGACATCGACTGAGATTCTTACTCGTTCAATAGATCCAGACATAAACAATCACTTTAAAAGATGCAGCCTCTTATCTGGTGGTTGATAAGAGGCTGGTAGTGTTTCGTCAAACTAAAATGTAAGCATGCATGCCCCCTGTAAGGGGAAATGCGTAACTGCACTCTTAAGCAAACAAAACACAAACACAAAGTCCTATAGGACAGGTTTAGCTCCATTTATTAGGTTGTTTCTCCTTTGCATGTGTATAAAAAACATTTCAAAGTATATTGATTGACCAACTGGAAAGAATCTGTAGCCTGATTGCAAATGTGGTGGTTATTTTCTTTTTTCTGATGGACTTAAAGCCCATTTTTTACTCTTACTCCCTTTGCTTCTACAAAATCCTGTAGCAAGCCAAACCCAGAGGTACAAAGTAAAAGAAGCCTTTGAATAATGAGGGAATTTGAGAAAACTAGGAGAAAAGAGGACCCTGAGGTCAGATCATCACCCCAAAACCTTGTTAACCCCTCTGCTCTCCGGACACCTTATTTCGTCTCACCATCTGCCTTTTAGCTCTGTTTCAGCCCCTCAGACCAGACAGACATCCGAGCCGGCTCTCTCAAACCGGACTCCTCTATAAATACAAAGTATAATGAATGAAGGCAAGTCTGGATGTGCTTTATGAAATTGCCAGGAGCTCCCCTATGGAGTGAAAATGAGCAGCTGAGTTGCAGTTCACCTGGCTTCTAACACATCTCACCTTAGATTAATTCTCCAAACCAGCTGTTCAGCTACTGTTTCCTCGCTCTTCAGTCAGGGGGGTAAAATGTGGTTTTTAATTACAAATGTCACGGATGAACTGGGTAGCGTGTCAGGTGTGATCAGCCTCATTTACATCGACATTTTAGGAGTTTAATCAGCGCTGTTAGCCAGAGTGATTTATGAGGAGGGAGAGGCTAAGTGCAGTGCCTGACCCAGGGATGCTTAAAGAGGTCAAGTAGCCAGACATGTTGACTGCTGTGCAAATCAAACCTGTAATCTTTGGTTCAAATATGATCTTTTGGCACCTTTTGCTTTGATAACAGCTTTGCACATTCTTGGCCTTCCCTCCGCCTGCTTCATGAGGTCGTCACCTGAAGCTTTTCCAGCAGACTGTAAGGAGTTCCCTCAGTTGCCGAGGACTTGTTGGCTGCTTTCCCTTCGCTCTGTGATGCAGCTCATCCCAAATCAACTCAGCTGGGTTTGGGTTGGGTGATTGTGGGGGACCAGTAATCTCATGCAGCACTCTGCTTCTTGTTGAAATAGCCCTTGCAAAGGCTGACGGTGTATTTGAGGCCACTGACTTCACCCACTCGGCTCAAACCAAATGGTGTGGCATGCCAAAGCAGAATGTTGTATTTGTCCAATAGGGTCAACACCCACATCATCACAGCTCGTCCTCTATGCCTCACTGTGGGAACCACGCATGTGGATAACATCCATTAACCACTTCTCTGTCCAACTTCCCACTGGGCTCATGCCCATTCTTTGCTCTCTTCTTCTTGGTCATAGGCACCTGAGCCACTCGGTCTTCTCACAACAGTTGACATTGTTATGTTGTGTCCAAAAAACAAGAAAATAGTTGCAACCTGGAAATGCCAGGGCCAGTTAACGAGGTGCTGACCTTTTGGATGACCTTGCTGTTATGCTGGCTGACAAGTCTGCCAAGTGGCAGCATGTAAAATAAGAAAAGAAATGGACCAAGACACCCGCCTTGTGGAACACCACAGGAAATGTCATGGGTAGTTGACAACTGATCTCCACAGGTAATGAAGAAGTTAGATTTGATCTCAGTCATTCAACAGCATTATCAGAAAAGCCCACCTGGTGCTCCAGATGGTGAATGAGGATTTCATCATATTGAGAAAAATGAGAACAGCCACTTTATTAGCTGATTCATTCCACCACAATGCATCATTCCAACCTTTAGCCATCAAACTTTATAACTCCTCATTATGACACCTAGACTATTTTCACTTGCCTCATCTTTACTTATGGACAGGCACAAGAGCATGTTCAACAGTAGACTCATCCCACCTAAATCCATCACTGGCCACAGAAAATCATTCCTACTTATGCCCAAAAAACTTTGCAGCTCATCCCCTTGATCCTTGATACCTGGACTATTTCTCATTGCCACACTGTATATGTACTGTATATAAAATACGCCTTCAAATGCTCCCCTGTATTCTCCCTAAGGGGTCACCACAGTGGATTAACCCGCAATAGTAATTTGGCAGAGGTTATATACCGGATGCCCTTCCTGATGCAACCCTCCATGGTGAGACTTTGGACCACTATGATACACCTTGGACTCTCTTGCATATAGGGGTTATATAGTTTTATTTTTTACATCTTTTATATATATCAGTTAATCTCAGGTCAAGTACCATCTTGGTGATGGCCGTGTGTGCTGTGATTTGTTCTTTAACAAGACTTGAACCTATCATGGATGTCGTATACCTTTCAGAGAGCATTGATTTGCATGAATACAACTTTTTCTAGTGCCTTGTTAACAAAATGAAGAATATGTGTCCAATGCCCCACGTTAGGTTAATTGGTGATTTTAAATTGTCCATAGATGTAATTTCAAGGCACATGAAGTGCTTAAGTTCATAGAATATAGTGTTGTATGAATATATGTGAAAAGCTGAATGAAGCTTGTAGTGTAAGGTGCTTCTACTATTCAGCAAGGCAAGAAAAGGATCACATAATGCCAGTTAATAACAGAATGTAACAATCAAAATATTCCTCAAACACCTCACCAAGCCCAGAACTCACTCATACATCAACCCAGCCACACATTTCGGAGAGACTTGAACCATTTCTGATTGCAGCTGGGAAGTAAAGTCAGAGTTACCAGTGTAAATCACTTTATAAAGATTCTTTCTTAAGAGAGGTATCACTGGTGAGTAATTTTCAAAGATCAAATTAATGGTGTCATCTTCTTCTTCTTCTTCTTTCGGCTGTTCCCGTTAGGGGTCGCCACAGCGGATCATCTGCCTCCATCTCACACTATCTCTTGCATC
>VUQH01088773.1:4727-20475 GCA_015106775.1 Etroplus canarensis | reverse complement strand
TGTGACAGAAGGATAGCAGCAAGAGTGAAAGGGAAGGTTTACAGGACTGTAGTGAGACCTGCTATGATGTATGGTTTGGAGACAGTGGCACTGACAAAAAGACAGGAGGCGCTGTGGCGACCCCTAATGGGAGCAGCCGAAAGAAGAAGAAAAAGATGTCAGTGCAGCCATATTCCCTTAAAAAAAATGGAACAGTGATGTTAAATGGACATGTATATAATGTGCTAGTGTACTGCCGGCATTCACAACTTGAAGCCCATTTATACCAATCCCCTTAAACACACCACACACGCTATTATACGGCAGTTGTGTGTTTAGAAACAAGTTCAGTTCAGCTGGATCACGTCAAATACTTCTACAAACGGCTCTATGCGTTGGGGTATGTTAGATATGTTACACATATGTTAAAAACATATTACTCATAGGTTATTAATATGTTTTGAGTACCTCCACGTATTTTAACATGAGTAACGTGTCTCCATATGCGTTACGTACCTGTAACATATGGTCCTCATATGTAGAACGTATGAGCCATACGTTGGCAAACGCTGGAGATTTTGTGCATGCTCAAAATTTTCCAGCGACCTTGCCACACTACTACATATACCGGCGTACTTCAGCATAATTAACTATGTAATTAACTAAGATGGCTGGCTCAAGCAAAGGCTTTTTAAGTAGTGATATCATTACAGCCACTGTAAAACCTTGTTACATAGCTTGGTAATAAAGATACGTTTTTTTTTTTTTATTGGAAATTAAAGCATTAATCACTGGCAAGACCTCTTTGTTTAATCTTGTAGGGGTGTTGTCTCACATACATGTTGATGGTTTGGAGGAAGTTATTAATGACGTTAGCCCAGAGATGTCAATGGGAGAGAAGCAGTCCAAACAAATAACAGCAGTTATTGAAGTTGCCAAACCAGATGGCACATCTGTGTATAATGTGCATTTTTTTTTCTCTTTCTAATGGATACAATTTTGTTTGTAAAGAAATTCATGAAGTTGTCACTACTGAGAGCCAAAGGAGTACATGGCTCAATGGAGGTCTGACTCTGTGTCAGCCTGGCTACAGAGCTGGTAAAACCTAGGGTTGTTCCTATTTTCTCTATCCGTGACGAATAGTAAGATGTTCTAACTTTACGAAAGGCTTTTAAAAACAGATTTACATACCATTTCTCCAGGCCAGACAAAGATGTTCCAAATTAGTGGAATACCATTTCCTCTCCAGTTTACATTACACACCTGTTACCTACCATTTGTGAATTAAAACCAGGGAATGAAACCTCTCTGATTTGTTGCTTTCATTCTCAGAGTAGCCACAGCATCCAGAGTCATAAGTCATGAGGTAGCGACACCATTAACAAGATGGTCAGGCTCTGTGGGAGTAAACTTTAGGTAACTGCTCTGCATTTTTTTGGCTCAGGACATTGAAGGAAATAAAAATGATGGATGGAACATTTACTTAAATTTAGTTACAGCACTTATATCATTTACACTGGTAATTTTTTTTCCCCAGTCCTGTGTAGTCCATTACTGTCAACTCAAATGTTACTAAGAAATGATCAAACAGAAGAGGATTTTCAGGAAATACTATGAAATGTTCAGTTTCTATGTCATATGACAGGACAAAATCGAGGGTGTGATTGAAATGGCGAGTTGGTTCATTTACATATTGCGAAAAGCCAATTGAGTCTCATAATGAATAAAATGCAGTGCTTAGGCTGTCATTTTCAGCGTCTACATCAATGTTAAAAACACCTACTATAATTATTTTTATTTGAATTTGCATCAAATCAGATAAAACGTCTGAGGATTCATACTAAACCTCTGAATAAGTTATTCATTCAGCATTTAAATGTGCTGATATTGTGGCCTGTTTTTGGGAACCAAATGTAACATGATCATTGAAGTGTCTACATGGCTAATAGTGTCATTTACATGGCACCTTCACTGACAGAGTGTGCTGTGACTTGAAGCTCTAATGGATGCCTCCACCCATTGGAATCATTGTTGCAAAAACAAAAAAAAAAAACCCTTTTCTAAAGATACCAAGCTTTATTGGCATCATAAATGAAATCAAAAACCTTATTGAGTCAAGCCCCAGTTAAGGGCCCCAGTTAAGGGCCTCTGCACAAAGAAACCTAACTAAGGCTGGTCTAAAGTTACCACCACCTCATATTTCATCAATTCTGGATTTATAAAGTTAAAATTGGCATCCCATTTGGGCAGCAGTTGGGGTCTCAGAGCAAAGCCGGGGGGCACTGGAGAGCTTCATCATCTTGACAGGAACTGACACCTCAGGCGTTCATCAGGCCACCAGCCTCACTGCATCCTCCCTGGGTGAGCAATTATGTGTGAATAGCCAGCTTTGTGTCATTCCTTATGGCTCTAATACCCTTTCCTCTTCATTGAACATCTGAAGCGAGAACCGCAGTAGCAGTGGCCGTCATCGACTGCCTGGGAACTCTATTTTAATTAGCCGAGTCTCCCAATTACATAGCAGAAGGAAAGGAGACAGAAGCTATGGATGTGTCCACTGAAATTCCCCTTTCTATCTATTTTTCCCTTCTTATTGATTCACAACATTGTGTGAAATGTCTAAATTTGTCATGAAGGTGACACTTCTAATTGAACAGAGGGGAGTATGACTTAGTGTAACAGAGATAATATCAATCAACTGTGGAAGATTGGGTCTTATCTTTTTTTTTTTATTACATTGTCCTAGATGTTGTTAGAGCCTCAGAATGATGGCCTGTATTATATAACATTCACAGAACAGATGGCAAACAGGACTGATTCTAATTTATTTCTGTTTAATGGAAAAAATCGTTGAGGGGTTTGCATGCAAATATTCACATCACACCCATGGGCACTTGCCACTGGTGATTAATCAGAAAGTGTGTGTTTCACATGTATGCATTATACTGGGATGATTTCACCCATCTGCTATCGATGGACATGGTTTATTCAAGGTCTTCTGTCCTCGCCACAAGTGTTTATGAAATTCTTGGATGGGATATTGTGCAGCTGAGAAATGGAGAGTTATTGACAGGAGGATTTCTGCTCCTTTTAAATGATTTTTTTTTGTTTGAACTACGACCTGTGATAGAAAGTTCCAAACCAAGATACATTTGGGATGAAGAAAACAGTAGGCTGGATCGTAATTGTGAGAAATTGTTAAAATAATTGCAAGGTCGGGGCACAGTAAAATGGTAGAGGCTGTAATATGCTCACCACAAACTACACTGTGTGGACAAAAGTACTGTGCCACCTACACTTGACACCTACAGAAGCTTTTATGACATCCCATTCTAAACTCAATGGCCTTTATATGGAGTTGGTTGCCTCTTTGCAGCCATAACCGCTATGTCAGCTTCCAATCTACAAGATTTTGGAGTTTGTCTGTGGATTTCTTTTTCCAGAAGAGCATTTGTGAGGTTAAATGATGTTGAATGAGATAGTCTGGCTCGCAAAATTGAGCTCAGGGCTCTGCGTGGGTCAGTCAAGTTCTGCAATGCAAAACTCCAGTTATGACTTTATACTTTAGACCTTGTTTTGTCCACTGGGGTACAGCCATGCTGGAACAGATGAGGGCCTTCCACAAACGGTTCCAACAAAGTTGGAAGCATAGAAAAACAGCCTTATATTATCCCTCCTCCACCAAACTTAATAGTCGGCACAATGCAGTCAGGCAGGTAATGTTCTCCTGGCATTCACCAAGACCAGACTCATCCATCAAACTGCCAGATGGAGAAGCATGATTCACCACTGCACAGAGCATAGTTCCACTGCTCCAGAATCCAGTGGCAATGTGCTTTACACCGCTCCATCTGATGCTTGGCATTTTCCATAGCGGTGTAAGACACTGCATGCAGGTGCTCAGCCATGTAGCACGGTTTTCTTATTTTTTTCTTCTTATTTTTTTTCTGTGATGTTAATACACCTAATTAGACTAGATAATCTCATTAGGCCTTTAAAACAAAGGAAAAGTGTACTACATGTATACACACACAAAAAAAAAATAATCACAACAAACACATCTTAACAAAAGAAGAAAAAAACACTCAAATATCAAGTCCAAATGAGAGTAGGAAGAAGTTTAGAAATACTTATCAGTCCATATCCCACGCTCTAACCTCAATCAATCTACCGTCATTTTCCCCTTAATAATGTTTGAATAATTATAATCAATGATTTACATATGTGTGTGTGTGTGTGTGTGTGTGTGTGTGTGTGTATGTGTGTGTGTGTGTGTGTGTGTGTGTGTGTGTTATAAATATGAGGTTAGTTTTTGCAGGCAGTGTTTTCAAAAAAATATTTCTATATTTTTCCAAAAGCATGTTTCGAAACATTTTTTTGAACTGAATAATGCTACAACAAACTCGACAAATAGAAATACAAAAGGTGTTCACAGCTGTAAATGTCTTGAAGTTATACTTCCCTCTAAAGTAGTAGTCTCCCTTTCTTTCAAATAATATGCTCTGAATATTTCTGGGTAACATGTTATGAATGAATGAAACACTTTAACTCAGCGAGCAAGAGGTCTGGCGCTGTACTTTGTCCTAATAGTTTGGTCCAGACTTGTGTACATGTTTTAAACATCTAAACTTGAAGACACTGTGAAAACCAGGCAATCATATTGAGGGTTGAGGCTCAATAGTCATTCAGATTGGAGTAATAGTACACACTTTCAGATAAACTGTTCTTGAGGGGATTTATGGAGCTGCACTCACACAGAAAGAGACAAAAGTATAGGGTGTTTAAAGGAAAAAAGTTAAAAATCTGTTTATTCTCTGTCAGCCCCTCTCTGAACTTTTTCTGGCTGAAATGAGGCTCCCGATAACAATCTCTGTGAAGGGGTTCAGGACACTCACATAAGTATGAACTGAAAAATACATTTAAGAAACAGTGACTGGATTTTAATGATGAAACTTAGGTCATACAGTTGTTTGCAAATATTGCTGACAGTAATGCATTCAGTCTGAATGCTGCACAGACACGTACTTCTAGCTGATGAAGTGACTGCTGTGGGTACAGTTTTTATCTGCTGCAATCCTATTTCATGGTGTTGGGTTTTACCTGTTTGGCATTACGGTTTACTGATGTCGCTAATCTTCAGGACAGCCATCAGTGAACCTACAGAATGCCAAGCTGTTACTTTGTACTATGACAGTAATACTACTCAGAATTCATAGAAAACTGCCAGGGTAAAGTAAATCAGTTTAAACTGAGATTTTAAACTTATATATAGCAGAATGCTTGAATAGTAGGTTTAAGTCTTCCAAAGTACTGAACAGTACATAAGGTTCTAAAGGTAGTTCCAAAAAAACAAATGCAGAAACAATCCAGAGTTTACGTAAACACAAAGTCTGTACTTCTAGCGCAAGTGTTTTGCCTTAAGTAAATACAGTACTTGCAACAAATTAATGAAAAGGTACGTGAATAACAGACAATTTTGTAAATTTGCTCTCTAAACAGAGCCCAGATGATTGATCCAAATACGATAGCCAGAAGCCCTTAGGATCCCCTACATCTATCATTTAGGCAAATGATAATGTTTAATGTTCCATTCATCCATCCATCAGTAGGATGGAATGATTACAAAAAGAAACACTATTAGCTTAAGTGATGACATATCAACACTCCAGTAAAATTGTTTTCAGGTCCAAGCCTCTACTGGCCAAAGCCTTTGCTTTTTTGTTGTTGATTTGTTTGTTTTTGTATTTTTAAATGGTGCCGAGTCCAGACAGCCTCTCTCTCTTTCTCTCATCCTCTCTTTTCTCTTTGGAGCCTGGGTGGACCTTCATACAGGGAACCCTCTGCCTGGGCATGTGGCAGCATTGGGCAGATGCACCTGTTTCCATTCTTCTCATTTCATTCCTCCATAAATGGACCATCTCTGCACTCCACTGTCGCCAGACCATTAGGCTAGCTTCCACTGGTCCCAGATCCTGTCTGCCTCTCGTCATTGTTGCTGCTGAAGTCTGGAGCTCAGGAGCTCCTCCCTGCATATTAAATACTCCCAGTACCTGTGCTGCAGAGCCAGTTTCCTTTAGTTGTTTGCTTTAATAAATCTACTAAAAACCCACCTTTGATCATGCCTGTGTCCAAGACCATCAGTCTGAATTAGAGTGGATCATTCTGCAGAGCTCACTGAATTCCATTGTGGTAGTGTACCAAGAGGCCACCATTGCAACAAGTCAGTTGGAGAAATATCTTAACTCCTATTTTCAGTTGTAAGTGGTATTACTGTAAAGTGGATGTCATAAGTGTCAGAAAGTGAGGAGTGAGGACCCAAATGCAGGGCTCCAAAATATAGGATGTAAAAAAGCAAAGGCAAGCTTTTTGAGATCATGAGCCAGGCCCTCTTGTCCAGCATTAGCGTCTAACCTCACTAATGCTCTTCTGGAGGAATAGGCAAAAATTCCCACAAACACACTCTGAAATCTTGTAGGAAGCCTTCCCAGAAGAATTGAAGCTGTTGTAGCTGCGAAAAGGGACACACTCCAAATTAATACCTGTGGATTTAGAATGGGATGTCAAAAAAGCTCCTGTAATGTGCAGGTATACCAATACTTTTGTTCAAATAGTATATAATGTGGGTATTGTTCTCTCAAAAAGTCTACTGGTTGCAGTCTTGTTCATGATGTAGCCCTTTAGCCATGGTGTCGCAAATGATTGCATTTATGCCAACCTAACTTTATTCTTTACTGGCTGCATTTGTCCATCACTGTTTACTTCCAGTGTTGGAGCAATGCAGTACTTTTGTTTTTATTTATTTATTTAACTCTGTTCAGTCTCAGATCTTCTTTTTCATTTATGCCTGGACCCCATGTTTGAGTATAACTCCTGGGAAAGCGTTTTCTGACTGCAAGTGAAAAAAATTTGGACTGTTCTTAATGGTGCCTCAATATTTATTTATTTATTGCTTTTGGAAACTGAAGGAGTCTTTATACCCAGAAATGGCTAATAACTTCAGACTTAAAAAGCAGATTTCATTTGGAAATAGTTATATCATGTACCCACCTGCCTTTATCTTTTAGAAAGGACCGCTTTTGTTTGCAGGGCTTGTACTCTATCTAGTTTTAAGGTTAGGGGAGCTATCACATTAATATGCTGCAGGATGGGTTCAGTTATCAGATGCAGGAGTGCTTTCTTAATGTTTCTGATTGCAACCTACAATTCAGATATGTGGAAACACTTACACTGTGATTTTCTAAGCGCAGCTCCAGGATGTCAGAAGAATAAGAGGAACGGTGGGTGAATGGACTCTAAAAGCATACTAGGCTGGTCAAATGTTACCAAAACTGAATATACCCCTCTTGATGTACATTTGCAGAGACGAGGATGGAAATGCTGCCCATTTTCTCCCTGTAGTTAAGTGCACTCTCATCTGTTGCTACACAAAGCGAACCTCAATCTATTTTCAGGCCTCTCTGAAGGCGAGCACTCAATTGATTGGACGGGGAGAAAAGGCTGATTGACTAGCCGGAGTGATGTTTACTTTGTGCTGTCTTCATGTTGTCTTTTAGGATGGCTCATGGTGGGAGCTCAACGTCAGTCGTTGAAAGAGTAAGTACAGGGGAATTTTGGGTCCCAAGCAGCTGGAGCCCACATAACATGGCAGATGGCCCACCCTCACACTGAAAATACTCATTTCAATGCTTGGTGCTTGCATGGCCTAGCAGTGCTGCTCCTCTTACTTCTGTGATTTTCTTAAAACCACGAACTGCTGTGATTTGCAAGTACCCATCTGCAAAATTGAAATATTGACATTATGGTCAATTTCTGTCTTGACGCTGTCACTTTTCATTTATTTGGTTTAGTTAGGGGTATTAAGAGATTGGATTTTTAGCCATGAAATATGTTTTATTGACATTTTGTTCTGTGCAATTTTTAGTCGTTCAATATGCACCTGCAAAAGGCGTTAAATGTTATCTGAGTGGAGTGCAGGGGAAGTTGGGAATGTCACAGTCAGAAAAGTGCTGCATATGAATACACAAACAGAAATGTAATAAATAAATAAATGAGATGCTGTTTTTTCACCACGGTTCAGCCATCTGAAAATTCTCAGTACACCTGTGTATTAAAATAATGTTTCGAAAGCCATGATAGAAGAATCTGAAACCTGATATTGCTCACAATATCAGAAGAAGTCAAGGTAAAGACTTAAGTTTTGTCTTTTCAGAACTGCTTTCTTTCTGTGACAGAATTCATCTTTATTCGGTGTGTAGCAATCTCTGCAGCCGTGCTTTAACCTCCACTCTGAAGGTTAGAATGTCTCATTTTAAATTTTTACAGCTGTAAAACCAAAGCGGCATTGCCTTTCTGACAGCAAAAAGAGATATTCATTTACTGTATTTTATAGTAAACCACAGTTCTAATACTTCAAAAAAGGCAATTTAAAAAGCCAGTGATCGCTTGCTTATACAGTATGGTATCATAAAAGTGCTTCATGCTCATTTTGTAACCATCTGCAAAGATTGCTGTGACAAATGGAGAGGTTTTCATTTTAAATATTTCAGGGTTTTCATGAGGTTAGAAAAAAAACTACACTGCTTTAAATTTTTCTTTTGCAGTTATATCATCCTATGTAAAAGGCCATTGAGGAAGTAAAGCCAATTTCATGCCATAACAAGAGTTTAATCAGGAACACTGTAGTTAAAAGAAGATTAATATTACCGTGGCTCTGTTCATGGACCTCCCTGTGGAATGTATAAGAGTATGTCACCACTCTGTTAGGCGCATACAAAGTTGGAGATGGAGGAGCAGCAGCAACACGCCAGCACAGAACATAGCAGACCTGAAAGATGTTATACAGTCACCAACAACTCCATTAGATCCAGCGTGTAAGTATCAGATTTGACCCCATTTTCTTTCAGAACTGTCTTAATTCTTCATGGCAGAGATTCTACAAGGTACTGGAAACATTCCCCATACTGACATGAAGGCATAACACAATTGATATAGATTTGTCAGCTGCATATCCATATTGCAAATGTCTGTAAAATGATTACTATGGAGGCAAATTTCAGTGTGGTGAATTAATTGTCATGTTAAAGAATGTACTGTTAGAGCATTTGAGCTTTGCGCCATGGTATATTATGCTGCTGGAAACAGCTGAAGATATGAATACTGTGACCATAAAGGGATGGTCAACAATACTCAAGTAGTCTAGTGTTTAAACAATGTTTAATTGGCACTAAAGGGCCCAAAATGTGACGAGGAAATAGCCACACACCCATACACTCCTAAAAAGCTGAACCATTGATAGAAGGCAGGATGGATTCATGTTTTCAAGTTGTTTATTCCAAATTCTGATCCTACAATGTCTCTTCAGAACTTGAGATTCATTAGACTAGATAAGGTTTTTCCATTTATCTATAGTATCCAATTTTAGTGAGCTTGTACAAATTATAGCCCAGTTTCCTGTTCTTTCCTAACAGGGCAGTGGAACTTAGTGTGGTCTTGTGCTGCTGTAGCCCATCTGCTTCAAGGTTCGATGTGTTGTGCATTCAGAGATGCTCTTCTGCATACCTTGGTCATAACATGTGGTTATTTGAGTTACTGTTGCCATCCTATCTGCTCAAAAGAAGTTTGGCCATTCTCCTCTGACGTCGACAAGGCATTTTTGCCCAGAGCACTGCCACTCACAGGATATTTTCTCTTTTTCTGATCATTCTCTGTAAAACCTAGATGTGATGTGTTGGAAAGTCTCAGTATCAGCAGTTTCTGAAATAGTCAGACCACCAGATTTGACACCGACAACTATGCCACGTTCAAAGTCACTTAAATCACCTTTCTTCCCTATTGTGATGCTTAGTTTGATCTTTGGCAGGTCATCTTGACCATGCCTGCTGTCTAAATGCATTGAGGTGCTGCCATGTGATTTGCTGGTTAGATATTCGCTTTAACGAGCAGTTGAACAAATGTGCATAATGATGTGACCAGAGAGTGCATGAGGCATTGATTAAGACATAGAGCATAAAAGGAGGAGCTGGGGTAGAGGTGGGTTGCAAAACAGCTTGCATTTGTGCAGCAGCTTAAATAGAACACCTTATATGAGATAGACCATTGGGATGAAAATGAGGGTGTTGACTGAGCCATCAGCTGGTGTTGGCTGGCACTGAGATGGACTAAATATGCAGGAATTGCCTAAACTCTACATCGTGGGCTTCCTGAATTAAAACTACTTGCTATTTATTAGCAATCACAATCATCATCGTTGTCATCTTCTTCTTCCGCTCATCCAACTCAGAGTTGCGCTAATCACAATCATATAGTAACATATATATGCCTATATAGTATGTGGAAAAGGTCACTTTAATCAAAAAGTCAAAGCTCGGGCAGAAGACCCAATCCTTGGGATATAGTAGGCTGTAGGATTCTGTTGATAGATGGGGGAGGGAAAAATAAATTTCTCATTCACTGAGAGTGATAAATAACTTTAAAGTGAGCATACAAAAAAAGCTAGACTCATCACATCTCCAGCCTCCTCCTTGGCTCTCTCCCTATCCCCTTGATAACAGTTGGTAAAGCATAAAGAATGATAGACCTACTCGGCTTGCAAGCTTGAAACCATAAACAAAGAAGAAAAAAACTAAGTCCAATAAATAATAATCCAAAAGAAAGCACATCATCAGCATGCCATTCTTAGCTGCACTTCATCCTTTGAAGCCAATGCCAGCATTTAATATAGTATTCTAGTCTCACAAGAATCAAGTGACATTTAAATATGATAAAATATATAGAACTTTAACATTTGTGCAGATTTTATACTATATTTAAGGAAATAATGAAACTATTTTCACAGCTCTGTGCCACCTGCACTGCCAAACTTAAATCGAAATGACATGAAAGGTTTCATTTTGATTATTTCATACTATTCACTTGTAACTGCTGACCTTCCTGTCTGTGGATTGTCGCAGCATATCCATTTCCAAAAGATGATGGACGTTTTATTGTACCCACATAAAAATTGTTGCCCTTTCTTAAAAGCACCTGTGCGTGGTTTTTGTAGTCAGACAAAGATGACCCAGACTGTGCTCCAATCCATTTTTCTTTTATCCTACACTCAGTGTGCTGAAAATCTTTTATAAGGACAGTTTGAAGTGAACCTTTGGGGCAAGTGTATAGTTGTATTAGGAGCAGAGTATTGATTTCGAAGGCAGGTTAAAAAAAATGATGCTGTGCCTTTGTGAAATAACTTTCTGAAAGATCCAACATGATTTTCCTTTAGCTGTGTTTCCAAATGATAGTCAGAGCTGCTGTGCATCAGAATAAAGCACAAACCAATACCCTGTATGGCCTTTCAGCCTAAAGGGCCAGGTTATTTCCAAAATCGAAATTATATATGTGTCCTCTGGCCTGCAGTGGTATTTATCCATCCAGATTTTTTTGGTGTGAGCTGCCAGTTTTGCTGATGTTGGCAGTAGAGATGTATTCTCTTGAATTTAACGGAACTACAGTGCCTTGTGAAAGTATTCATACCCCTTGAACTTTTTCACATCTTGTCAACCACGAACATTTTTATTCATTTTATTGGGATTTTACGTGATCGATCAACACAAAGTAGTGCATAATTAAGAAGTGGAAGGAAAATGATTCATTCAATTTTTTTTTTTTTTTTACAAATAAAAATCTGAAAAGTGTGGCATGTCTCCTTTACTCGGATACCCCTTAATAAAATCCAGTGCAACCAATTGCCTTCAGAAGTCACTTAATTAGTAAATAGGCCACCTTTGTGTAATTTAATGTCCATATAAATACAGCTGTTCTGTGAAGGTCCTCAGAGGGTTGTTACAGATCATTAGTGAACAAACAGCATCATGAAGCCCAAGGAACATACCATGCAGATCAGGGATGACGTGTAGAAGTTTAAAGCAGTGTTAGGTTATAAAAAATATCCCAAGCCAAGACATCTCACAGAGCACGGTTTGATCCATTGTCCCAAAATGGAAAGAGTATGGCACAACTGTCTACCTAAACTGACAGGCCGAGCAAGGAGAGGATTAATCAGAAAAGCAGCCAAGAGGCCGATGGTAACTCTAGAGGAGCTGCAGAGATACACAAATCAGGTGGGAGAATCTGACCACAGGACAACTATTGGTGCATTCCACAAATCTGGCCTTAATGGAAGAAAGGCAAGAAGAAAGCCATCGCTGAAAGAAATCCATAAGAAGTCTTGTTTGCAGTTTGCCACAAGCCATGCTGGGGACACAGAAAACATGTGGAAGAAGGTGTTCTGGTCAGATGAGGCTAAAATCTAACTTTTTGGGCTTGATGCAAATCGTTATGTGCGGCGGAAAACTAACACTGCACATTACCCTGAACACACCATCTCTACTGCGAAACACAGTGGCAGCGTCATCTTGTGGGCATGCTTTTCTCCAGCAGGGACAGGGAAGCTGGCCAGAACTGATAGGAAGATGGATGGAGCCGAATACAGAGCAATCTTGGAAGAAAAAATGTTACAGTCTGCAAAAAAATTTGAGACTGGGTCGGAGGTTCTCCTTCCAGCAGATCAACAGCCCTAAACATACAGCCAGAGCTACAATGGAATGGTTTGGATCAAAGCATACTGATGTATTAGAATGGCCCAGTCAAAGTCCAGACCTAAATCCAATTGAGAATCTGTGGCAAGACTTAAAAACTGTTGTTCACAGATGCTCACAATCCAGTCTGACTGAGCTTGAGCTATTTTGTAAAGAAGAAGAACTGGCAAAAAATTTCAGTCTCTAGATGTGTAAAGGCATACCCCAAAAGACCTGCAGCTGTAATTGCAGTGAAAAGTGGTTATACAAAGTATAGACTCAGGAGGGCTGAATACATATATTATTAGTAAAAAGTCTGAACATCATCAATCATCTTCCTTCCACTTCTTAATTATGCACTACTTTGTGTTGGTCGATCATATGAAATTCCAATAAAATATATTTTCATTTGTAATTGTAACGTGACAAAATGTGGAGTTCAAGGAGTATAAATACTTTTACATATGTTCATGGCAGTCATGAAAAAAAGGAAAAACTCAGCTCGAATGTCTTTTCCTTTAAATCACAACTCAGTAGCTGGAAAAAATAAAAAAATCCATATACACTGTTGTGATCAGTTTCATGTAGGAACCATTTTCTGTTTACCGTCTGCATCTGACATTCAAAAGAAGTGTGCAGTGTGCATCCTATCAACGTATCATGATCACAAACCTCTCATGACAGATGGATTTCCTGTGTTCTTTCTGCCAAACTATGACATTTGCATCTCTGTGCATAAGGACGCATGCAAATACCCATGAACAGAGAAGGAACTGATGACAGGATGTAACATTAATGTATCTTCTTTGTAAGTGATTTAACTAAGCTTCCAATGCCATCAACGAGTATGTTATATCAGAAAGGGAAAGGGAAGGTTTACAAGATGACAGAAAGGGGAGCTGGAGGTGGCAAAATTGAAGATGCTGCGATTTTCACTGGGAGTGACCAGGATGGACAGGATTAGAAATGAGTACATCAGAGGAACAGCTCAGGTTGAGAAGCTTGGAGATAAAGTCAGTAAGGCAAAGTTGAGAGAGTTTGGACATGTGCAGAGGAGGGATAGTGGATATACTGGACAAAGGATGTTGAAGATGGACCTGCAAGGACGAGGAAAAGAGGAAGACCACAGAGAAGGCTCATGGATGTAGTGAAGTAGGACACGAGCAGGGTAGGTGTGAGGGAAGAGTATGCAGCAGATATGGTGAGATGGACACAGATGATCCTTTGGGGTGACCCCTAAAGGGAACAGCAAGAAGAAGAATATCTCTCGAGTCTTGGCATTCAGGGAACAAAGAAAATACTCATTTTGAAAAGCATCTAAAACTGGACATATACAAGTCCATTTTGACATTCTCTAAACTGTAGGGTTGGGGTAGAGTTAGGGTTAGCTTTAACACCTGTGATGACTTACAGTAGATTTATGCTTCTGGGTAAAATCTACATGATTGATATGTTGTATCCACAATACCTTCTGAAACCTCACACTTTAACCTATGCCATAACCTAATATGCACCTACCTAGAAATGTAAAGACATGTCATGTCAACCTAGCTCACAACTGTCATTTGTCCATTCGGTACTGTACTGTTGTTTCCTCCAATGCATTTCTCTGGCTACCTCTTATACTGCCATTTTTAGAACCAACTGGAAGAGCACGGTTCAACTCAAAGCAAGGAACTCCACTGCCAACTAGTGTTTTGGCAACTAAATTGAAAAGTACTGGAGACATACAACATACAAGCTGGCAACGGCATTGGCCACTTGATGTCATAGGGTCTACATATATTCACAGTCGATGTAGAAATTCCATTTTATATCTCAGGGGGTTAACTGACCAGATACCGTGCATTAGCAAAATGCTACTGTTTTTTACATAGTATTGTCTTCACTGTCTGTGGCACTTCCAGGATTTTTACATGATTCAGAAATCAGAATATCTGATCAGAAATAAATACAGTGCAGACAATTAATATAGAAAACATTGGGTATGATTTTCACTACACAAATGTTGTTTTGTTTTTTGTATTTAAAAAAAGATTTTGCAAAGTGGTGACAAAAGTATTTAGAAAAAAAGTTGAAGTTCAACTTAAGGAAGCATAAAAATGCCTTAGCACCAGAATATACTTAACCCTCTGAGGTCTAAGTCGTCATCAGTGATGACCTTAACCCTGACCTCAATCCTAGGTAAATCTGAATATGTAATTTTTGTTTGTATTAACTTGTTCTCTCAAGCCTTAGCAATCACGGAACAAGAAAATAAGCATTCAGGACTCATATTGTTCAAAACATGGTTTGAACAGGATTGCTACCGCTACACTGAAGCGACTGGCCTACAAATCTGTTCTTACTGTAAATCAGGAGTAGTGTACCTGATGCCCTCTGTTAATAGACTTCCCCTCGGAGGTTAAGAGACTGAAACAATGCTGTGCATGCTCCTCCTCATACCTTCCTGTTCTTCTTTCATCTGCTCCTGTTAGCCTGTCCCTTGCATCCTCTTCCCTCACACCAACCCTCTGCATGTCCTCCTTCACCACATCCATGAACCTTCTCTGTGGTCTTCCTCATTTCCTACTGCTTGGCAGCTCCATCTTCAACATCCTTTGTCAAATATATCCACAAGTCCTTCTCTGGACATGTCCAAACCACCTCAGCCTTGCCTCTCTGACTTTGTCTCCAAGCTCCTCAACTTGCACTGTTCCTCTGATGTACTCATTTCTAACCCTGTCCATGGTCACTCCCAGTGAAAATCTCAACATTTGCCTCCTATCTGCTTTGCTAAATGTTGATCTTAAACGTACTTTGGACTGGACTGGATTGGTACTTATATAGTGCTGTTCTACTCTGTCTGGGCACTCAAAGCACTTTTTACTACAAGCCTCATTCACCCAGTCAAACACACAATCATACAGTGCTTTATTCTAAGCCTTAAGCACAATTATCTATCACACACACACATTCACAATCCGATGGATACATCAGGAGCAATTTGGGGTTCAGTGTCTTGCCCAAGGACACTCTGACATGTAGCCTGGAGAAGTCATGGATCAAACCACCACTGAGAGACGACCCGCTCTATCTCCTGAGCCACAGCCGCCCCAGGTTGTAAACCTTCCCTTTCACTCTTGCTGCTATCCTTCTGTCACAAAGCACCCCTGACACTCGTCTCCACCCACTCCACCCTGCCTGCACTCTCTTCTTCACCTCTCTTGTGCTCT
>VUQH01088772.1:84628-97818 GCA_015106775.1 Etroplus canarensis | reverse complement strand
CCACAGAATCCCTGTGGGTTGCAGAAACCGGCAGAGAACTTTTCCGTGCAACAATGTCTCTGGAAAACTTCCACAAAATTTCCAGGTTTATCTGTTTCGGTAACCGTTTCCACTCACTCCACTTAATTATAACTGATTTTTTTTTTTATTACATTTTATTAAAAAAAACGAGTAGCACATTAATTCATAAATGTGATCTAACAAAGGTAAAGGACAAATATTAACCATGTTTGCTGTTCATATGGCTTGTAATTGGGATGAAGTAAACATATGTTGAGTATTTTAACACAAAATTGTTTGATAGTGTTGATTTGGAAAGCCAAAACTCTAGCGGGTCCACCAGACCCATGAACACTGGCTGAGTAACAAAAAATACCAACACCACACAAGGGTTAAGTGATTGTGGCTTGACGGAGGGCTGGTCAGTGGAACAGAAAGCAGCGTCTCATTGCTCGGATGGGAGTAGGCGAGCTGGGATAGGCTGGGAGTTTGGTAGGGCCAGCTGAGAGAGGGGGAGAAACCGAAGAACCGACTGTTAAACTTCTGGCTGAATGCTGGGCAGGAAATTTTGTGACGTACGCAGCTTTACGGAAAAATAAAACAGCGTTCGGTCAAACCAGAGGTCACGGATCCGAGCGACACGGATGACAAAGAAGCGTCGCGGTGCAAACTTTTTTTTTTCCACCAGGGTCGCTCGTTAAAGGCTGTGGGGGGGATATCTGCTTTTCTTTGTAACTGATCCACAAATAAGGGGACACCATGCCGCGGCGCACCGTCCAAGAAGTGACCGTCCAAGATGTCCAGAAGAGGAGGAATCCGAACAAACACTACGTAAGCCCTTTTGTAACTAACGCCAACGCTTCGCTGCGCAAAAATGAGCAACAGATCGCGGTTAGTCTGCAGTTTTTTCCCCTTTTTCCTATCGGGGAAAAGTAAAAACAAAGAGAGTGTCAAATTACAGCTGAGCAAGCCAGACGAAATGGACAAATGGATTCTTTAACGGTAGAAGATATCGATAAGTTAGTCCTGCTCAGATTATTTCGAGATCAGTTGTGATTTTATTCCTAAAACCAGAAAAAAAAAGATTCACATTGTTACATTAGAACAGCCAGTGCAGTGAAAAGAAACACCTGGTTACTTAGTGTATGATTTGACTAAAAAACATGACTTCAGGGAGCATGTATAGCTTTGGATCTAATTAAGAAGTATTCTAGTGGATGTGACTTATGTGACCTATGACCTTTTCTCTGTCTGTATACTTTTAAATGACTCCCAGACTTACATGCATGTGACTATATGCATTGTGCTGCCTTACCACTGAAGGCTGCATAGTGGGAGATCCCAGGAAACATCATAATATCCAGATCTAACCATTCCACCAACCAGACAGTGAGCATCCCAGCTTTGTCTCACCTCAGGCTCTCCAATTCACTCAAGAAAACAGCCTACCCGCAGATTTTCTGTGGTAGGATGTCATGTGACATTTAAGTTTAAGTCAGTTTTGCAGAGCTGGTTGAATATTTTTAATCAGTTTTTGTCATTTTAATTTCTATCAAACATCAGCTGTTCTGATAATTAGACTTCTTGCCAAGAAAGGTGACTGTAAGACATGGCAGGTGATATTACTGGGATTATTCCATTAACCTCGCCCGCTCTATTAGCATTCAGTAGCTTTGCCAGTTTTGGATTGCTCATTTCCAGTGTACAGAGTTGAATGAGGAAAGGGAGGGAGCGAAGAAAATGAAAAACATGGGGATAATTTTCCTCTCAGTAATCAGTGCAGCGCTTGTGTGGGAGACAAGAATGTCATAAGGACAAAGCTTCTTTTCTGGTTTTTTTCTGCAGTTCATAAACACTAGAGCTTCTCTTGCTTTTGTCTGAAAGTGAGTAGTGAGAGCTAAACGTGGGCGAATTTGCCCGCAAACAGTCAGTATAAAGTAACACTCATGACGTCATTTGATAGAGAGCCACAGCCAAGGCCTTAGCAGGTGATTGTGTTAGTTCCATGTACATGTTGTGTGACAGTGTGTGTGCTCATATGCATCCGTATATGTGTGAAAATTTAACCGGGGCCAAAGGACTGACAGACCTTATACTGCTGTGAATGCTAGTGGTCAAGGGCACAGAGATCTTGAGGTCCTGTGTCTTCTCCATCTGTCTGTTTGCTCTCTGGTGCAGCCCATGTTATTTTATGCCTTTGGCGTTCCATTTACACGTTCAGGCCTGAGACCTTAAATCTCCTCGACCCTCGAGGTGTTTTTAAGCTCATCTACTCACTAGAATTGAACATGTCTTGAGGAAAGAAATACATAATTGAAAAATGTCATGTATATGTTTGCATTTTATTGTCAGACATTTTTCATTGTCAGGAGGAACTTAGATTAGAAAAGTTAGCTGGACTTGTGAGGACTGTTCCTTTGTTATTCCATGACAAACTAAGCAGATTAAAGATCTGGAGTTAATTCCAAGTGTTGAACTAATTTGGGTGCTGTTCACTGAACCTCTCACTATGAGGCCCAAGGAGAGATTGATCCAAGTGAAGGAGGCCATTATTAGACTGAAATAAATAAATGAGCCCTTCAGAGAGAGAGCAAAACATTTTTAGGAGAGATCAAATCAACAACGTGGAATATTCTTTAAAAGAAGTAATGAACTGGCCAGCTAAGGAACACTGAAAGGCTTGGAAGACCATGCAAGACAAGTGAAGTGATTACTTGGTTTAGAACAACCCTTCACAACATGAGCCAAGTCAAGAACACTTTCAAGGAGGTAGATGTATTGTTAAAGTCTTCAATCAAGAGACGGTTTAATGAATGTAAGTATTGAGGGTTTACAACAATGTGCAAACCACTGGTTGTACCTAACAACAGTAAGGCCAGATTACATTTTAGCAAAATACATCTAAAAGAGCCTGCCCCTTTCTGGGAAAAAAAAATTCTTTGGACAGAGCAAACCAAGATGAACTTGTACCAGAATGATGGAAAAGTATGGGGAAGGAATGGAGCAGCTCATTATCTGAAGCAGTTCATCTGTCAAACATGGTGGAATGTTATGGCATGGGCATGTACGTCTGCTTATGGAACTGGGTCACGAATGTTTATTAATGATGGGACTACTGATGAAGTGTACAGGGCTATACTCTGATCAGATTCAGCCAAATGATACAAGACTGAATGTATACAACTTCACAGTGCAAATGGATAGTAATTCAAAGTATACTGCAAAAACAACCCAAGAATTTCTCTAAACAAATAAATGGAATCCTTGTCACTGGCCAAGTCAGTCACCTGATCTCAGCCCAATAGAGCAGCTTTTCAGTCACTGAAGACAAAGCTGAGAGACCCACTAGCAAATGAAGGCAGTACAGACTGGGAAGAGCATCTCAAAGGTGAGAACACAGCGTTCGGTGATGTCCATATGGTGTTGACATCATGCACTCATTGACAGTAACTAAGCAGTAAAAACAATCCTTATATTTAAATTTATGCTAGTTAATCCCATTACTTTTGAGATTCTTAAAATGGTGGCGTAATTCCTAAAAGGTTAATGCATTTCTTTTGTCAGACCCCTTGAATTAAAGCTGAAAGCGTGGACTTCAACCACACCTTCACTATTTGATTTAAAATCCACTGCTGTGGTGTACAGAAGCAAAATTACAAAAATAATAATAATAATCCCAAAACTACAAGAGATACTGTTTGGAGAAGAAATTTTTCTTAGTTTTGTCTGTAGCAAGGACGCAAAAGGATATATAGATTTTTTTTTTTCTCCACAGAATAGTTCCTATTCTTATGTGTGGGTAAATTCATTCTAGTAGTTAGCCAGACAGAAACATTCTGTTTTGGGAACCTTTTTGTTTAATGAAGATGGTCTTTCTGCTTGTATGTATAGCTCCTGCAGGTGATCCATCCATGGTTATATCTGACTCTAGTGCACAAAAGAGAGAGTGAGGCCAGAAAAGGTCTGGGACTGGGGCCAGCAGGACTCAGTCAAACACAGCAGGCCACAAGGGAGTTTCCAATCACCTCCCTGCCTCTCCCTTTTCGTGCTTTCAAAAAAAGTTCCTCCTGCTCACTAAGTCCAGTTATTATATAACATACATCATTATTTATTGTTTTGATATGAACCTGGACACCACCTAGACAATAGGTATTTTTCAACTTGGTGTCACCCACGTTACAAAGCTGTCAGCAACTTATGACCTGCTTTTTTTCAGTTAAATTTTTCTCTGAGAGGTCCAGATTTACAACGAACATATGGCCATACAGGATAATGATATTCTCCACAGGAGGAAATGATGCAAATGCTCTAGGAAGTGACCTAATCGGAAATCCATGGCAGCGGGTCTCCTTGTTTCCCTGACTCATGTCTCTTCCTTGTGTCTCAGCTCCTCCCAGCTACAGCATGACTGAGAGACGTGACCAAGAGAGACGTGAGGATGGAGGAAATGAGAAATTCTTGGTTGCATAGTGTTTTAAGCAGTGTGAATTGCTTATGACATGTAGAAGGGCCGTATTTATGTCACACCACGTGATGAAAAAACCTCTGTCTGGGACTTCACAATTGGTTTCACTTGAAGTCTCCTCTTTCCTTGTCTTCTACTCTATATTTAAGGCATATGTTGAGCCTCGATGAAGACAGAGGGAGAACAATTCCTGCATTACAGGCGGAGAGAGGATGTGAGGAAGCATATGTCACAATAATGAAAAACATTTACAGCTGCCTGATACTGCCAGACAAATGTGCTGCCTGCTATTCCTAATTCAGCCCTCCCAACACTCCCAAATAATGACACTGACTAAAGAGTGATGCCCTGAGGGCTTTGGTTTATCACAATAATGCCTGTGTGTTAGTTTAAATGGTATTTTTATCTTGTGCTTTGCCAGGTTTACATCATCAAAGTGTCCTGGAGCGATGGCAGTACAGAAATTATTTACAGACGCTACAGCAAGTTCTTTGACCTGCAGGTGAGTAAGCGTATTACTGTTTGCATGTGTGCTTTGTGTCTTGGTGTTTGAGTTTCTTTTTATACTCTGTGTGTGAACAGTTGCTTATTTTAGGAGACAGGAAGTTGCTTGTTTTTTTTTTTTTTTAACCAGCAAATGAGAGCATAGGCCATGAAGGGCATAGAAGCACTGTCTCCATCACACAAGACTAGTACTTGTTGGCAGGCTCTCTCTGCTCCACCCATATAACCCTGGTAATTATATTGTGCGAGATGAGTCAGAAAATGTCCCAATGAAGTTAATAGAGAACAGTGATGAATGCGACTGCTGCACTGATGACCACAGAAATGTCTGAATCATTCTTGGATGTCATGGTGATGGTGTGTGTGTTGCACAATGAGGGAATCTTATTAGTATCCTTGTCTCCCTTCCTCCTTTTGAAGGTAATAGATCTGGGGGCCAGGCTGGGTCTGGGCTTAGGGAGCACGGACTCCAGGAAATTCAGGGAGGCAATTGCTTTTAACGAGCATGTAGTCAATTTCAGCAAGGCTTACTGTCAGCGCTAATTGGATTAAATTCCTTTTAATTGATTAGGATGGTCAAAGCATGAGCAATGAAATACAAAAATGTAATACTCCACAAAGGTTTTCTCAGGCTGCGCATGTAGCGTTTAACATAAGAATGTAAAGTATTAATTCCATTAATTTACATGAGCCATAAAAGGCTGCTAACAGACTTAACACGTATAACTGCTTTTTATGCATTGCACCTTTCTATTGTTGACACCTTGTCAAAGTACAAAGCATGTGTTACTATGAGCAGAGATCCACTTTGTAGACAAAAGCATTTGCCCACACTTCATAATTATTGAATTTAGGTGTTTCCTTCAATTCCTTTTCCACAGGTGTATAAAATTAAGCACTTAGCCACGCAGTCTGCCTTTTCAAACATTTGTGGGTTTTTATCAGGAGCTCACTAAAATCAGGCATCGTACTGTAATAGGATGCCACTGTTGCAGCAAATCAGTTTGTGAAATGTCTTTCCTCTAGGATATTCCATGATCATCTGTAGGTGACATTGATATTTTAAGTGGAAGCGTTTAGCAAGCAGATCAACTCAGCCACAAAGCAGTTGACCATGTAAAGACACTGCATGGGTTTTCATGGCTGAGCAGCTGCATGTAAGCCTTCCATCACCAAGCACAATGCCAAGTGCTGGATGAAGTGGTGTAAAGCATGCTGCCATTGGTCTCTGGAGCAGTGGAAATGTGTTCTGTGGAAAAAAAAAAAAAGCATCGCACTTCTCTTTCTGGCAGTCTGAATGATGAGTCTGGGTTGAGTAAATTCCAGGAGAACTTTACCTGCCTGACGGCCTTGTGGGAACTGTAAAGTTTGGTGGAGGAGGGATAATGCTATGGGGTTGTTTTCTGGAATCAGCCTGGGCCACTTAGTTCCAGTGAAGGGAACTCTAAATACTACAGCTTGCCAAGATATTTTGGACAATTCTGTGCTTTCAACTTCTTCAACTATTCAAGCATGACTGTGCCACAGTGCACAAAGCAAGCTCCATAAAGGCATGGTTGAATGAGTTTGGTGGGGAGGAGCTTGACTGGCCCACACAGAGCCCTGACCTCAACCCCACTGAACACATTTGGGGTGAACTAGAACAGAGATTACAAGTCAGGCCCTCTTGTTAGTGTCTGACCTTACAAATGCTCTTTTGGATGACTGGACAAACATTTCCAGAGACACACTTCAAAATCTTGTAGGAACCCTTCCCAGAAGAGTTTAATCTGTTATATCTGCAAAGGGTAACTCCTTATTAATTCCTGTGGAATGGGATGTCCTAAAAGCTCCTGCAGGTTTCCCAATACTTGTCTCCATATAACGTATTTGCAATGCAAAAACATGCAGTCTAAAAACAGCCATTAAAGGCTGCTCTTTATGGATAACTTGACACCTATATGAATGTTATTTGCTTTACAGGTTGTATATTTGGTCAACTACTATACAAAAGACTCCCAAAAATGTTTTTCTCCTTAACTACTGTGAACTATATTTACAGGAATAATAAAGTTGAATTTGCATAAAAGCGATGAGAGATAGCTGGTGTGAAATCGTACTAAAAGAAATTAATTTGATGTAGTGTCTGTCAGAGCTAAAACTTATCTAAAAGTGTCAAACTAAAATTTCTAACCCTATTTTAAAAAAAAAACTATCATAAACTTAAACTGACAGATCAGTGGCTTGGAACTGGAATATCACATATGAGGTATTTTCAGCATGGGTGTTTCCCTCTGGTTTTCACCTCTGCCATGCCATTACAGCTGCTTCCTGCTGCTCTGACAGCTTGTGGGTGGGCTCTTGATGGTCAGGGAGATGTAGATAAATCTCAGCAATGAGATAACAGGTAAGTGTCTTATCTCCTGTTAAGTTTGACATTTATATATTAAAAACCACTTTGAAGTTGTAGCATTTCAAAGAAAAAAGTGGAAAGTTTGAAAGCCCCAAACCTCATCAGAGTCACTGATTTATGTGCTTACACAGCATGTTGGTACCAATGGTAACAATCCTGCTAGCTCTGGTCTGACTTGCAGCAACATGTTGCATTTTGAGGTGCATATCAAGCTGCAGGACATGCCAAGGAGGTTGCCTCAGAATCTAAAATATCCTAAGAGAATCGGCACGTCACCGACTGTGGCTGATCAACTGATAACTGGCTCTGATCTTTAGCTGGTAGATCAATGGATCTCTATGACAGCTACACGATGTGGACAAAGGTATCGGGCCACCTACAGAAGCTTTATTACACCTCATTCTAAAGCCATAGGCATTAATATAGAGTTGGTGTAGCAGCTTTCACTCTCGGAAAGTCTTTCTACAAGATTTTGGAGTATGTCTGTGGAAATTTTTGTCCATTTATCCAGAAGAACATTTATGAGGTCAAGCACTGATGTAAGGATGAGAGGGTCAGTCTCGCAATCTCTATTCCAGTTCATCCCAAGGGTGTTCCACGGGGATGAGGCCAGGGCTCTGTGTGGGTCAGTCAAGTTCTTCCACAGCAAAGTCATTCAACCATCCCTTTATGGACCTTGCTTTGTGCACTGTGGTACAGTCATGATAGAACAGAAAAGGGCCTTCCCCAAGCTGTTTGCACAATGTTGGAAGCGTAAAATTGTCCAAAATGTCTTTGTTACTTTATCATTTTCACCTGTTAACTTGACTTTTACTCCATCTGCTGGTCTTTGCCACCTCTCATTATGTGCCTTGATACTGCTGTCTTGTGATTTAAGTGGCATATACTTTAATAGAGGCAGTGATGCTATGTTAATGACACATCTTTGGTCATTCCAGAGCATCAGTGCTAGACAGGAAATATGGTTCACCACATCCTTTGGGTGCAGCTGGCCCAAGCAGCGGATTCTTTCGTAAATCCACAACAACATGTACTTTTCATGTGATCACTGGTAACAACTGTGTTGACATAACATCACTTAGGAACAAGATTTAAAAGTAGTTTTGTTTGTTATAAATATAGAGAGGTGGCGCATGTGTTAACACCAACAAAAGTCCCATTATTATTTTTCTATATAATAATAAAACAATATGATCAATACAACACTAACAAAATGGAACTTGAAAGGGTGTCACTGTGCATGTTTTGTTAAATAAAATATTTTGTCAGAAAGAGAATAACTGAGCTAGAGCTAGATCTTCTTGTCACCCAAGCTATTTCTGTTACTACTTACTTTTTTATCACAACAAATAAAGAATCATATTTCTGTTTAAAAATGCCACTTTTTTTAAGGATTCTGATTTTTACAGCTGTGATCTTATCTGACAAAATCCTCATGCTCACGGGTTAAAAACATCAGCTATAGTGTGACTAAAACTACAGTTACATTGAAAATTATCACTCAGAGCAAATCAGAAGCCACAGAAGGTCTTTAAAAAAATTTCTCACACAGTGAACGGCTCCCATCAGGGTAACAAATGACAAAAATAGCAACCGCTTATTTGCAGGTGTTGCTGTTTGCTCTTCTCTACCACTTGCTGAGAGGAGAGAGGTGTGCCTGTGACATGAGGAAAGACCCCGCACTTGTGCTGTGCTATTCAAAAACTTTAGAGATTTTTTTTGTGAAGTTCTTTCTGGAAAAAAGAGGGCAAAGTTGCTTAGTGAAGTGAAAAAGTTGTTGTTTCTTCAATGAGAGAGAGGATGCCCGGTGCCCAATTTGAGATGGTGTATGCGCTCACTGGCGACTTTATTAAATACACCTGTTAAGCTGCCTGCTAACCCACATATCTAATCAACCAATTAAATGGCAACAGCTCAGTGCATTTAAGCATTTAAGCATGGTCAAGACAACTTTCTGAATTTCAAAGTAAGCATCAGGAAGAAACGTGTTTTAAGCGACTTTGAACATGGCATGGTTATTGGTGCCAGACGGACTGGTCTGAGTATTTCACAAACTGCTGATCTTATGGGATTTTCCCTCACAAACATCTCTAAGGTTTACAGAGAATGGGCCAAGAAAGAGAAAATAAACAGTGAGCAGCAATTTTCCAAGTGAGAATGCCTCGTTAAAGCCAGAGGAGAATGGCCAGATTGCTTTGAGCTGATAGAAAGCCAGCAGAAACTCGAATTACCACTTGTTACAACCAAGGTATACAGTAAAGCATCTCTGAACACACAACATGTTGAACCTTGGAGCAGATGGGCTAAAGCAGCAGAAGACAACTCCAGGTGTCAATCCTGTCAGCTAAGAACAGGAAACTGAGGCTACAGTTTGCATGGGTTCACCAAAACAGGACAATGGATGACTGGAAAAACATTGCCCAGTCTGAATTTCAATTTCTCTTGCAGTATTCAGATGGTAGGGTCAGACTTTGGCATAAACAGCGTTAAAGCATGAATCCATCCTACCTTGTTTCAGCTGGTGATGGTGGAGGTGGCATAAAGGTGTGGGAGATATTTTCTTGCCACACTTGTTGAATGTATGCCAGTGAAGAGTTAAGACAGCTCTGAAGGCAAGGTGTATCTAATAAAGTGGCCAGTGAGTAGATTTTTGTATTTTAAAATGAATTTCCATTTCCAAATTTGAAATCAAAATAGCTATCCAACAAATGAATGTCTGAATTGTCAAATGTTTAATAGCATGAGAAACTATGAGAGAGCAAACTGAACAAATGGTATTTTAACATAAAACCTAACAAGTTTTTAAAAGCCATGAGAGTGAGCGCTGGTATTGTTTTTATTTTTGTCTTTTGCTGTGTTTCTGTGTCCCCTCATGGGAACTATTGCTACTGAAGCACGGATTACCACAGATACAGTTTGGAGGCTTTTTGTTGGGCGACTGTCATGGAAACACTTTGTCGTTAAAATGTCACAGACAATACAGAAGACAGTTATGAAATTTTACATATTTATAGCTGACATCATAATGAAAGTCACATTTGAAAGACTGCGGTGGTGCGGCCCATGACCACCGGGAGAGGAGTTGAGGGTGGGGGCATGGGGACTAGTGTGAACTCATCCTGAGATGGTTTCTAGTTTTTCTTTTTTTTTTTTTGTATGTTCATCCCTGCAGCTTTGCAGTTTGCTTCCATGTTCCTAAGAACAGTTTCCATTCTGCACACGTGTCCATTTAAGTCTACAGGCTCTCTGCGTTCCCAGTCACTTTGGATACGGAATACATTTCTACTTTAAAGCTTAAGGGGAAAAAAAGAAAAGAAAACATTATTTGCTTATTCAGAGTTGCACAGCTGTTACATATTTTCCATTTGCAGTAAGAACAGAACTTTGTGAAAGGGGAGTAGGTTATTTGACTTTGTAATATGAGGTTGCCTCTTGTGGTCATTTTGCAAAGCAGCAAGAAGGTGCTACTTTATTGAGTACTGTAACTATGGCATCTAGAAAATAGTTTGTCTTCAAAAACAATGCATTCTGATTCTGGAAGCTTAACCCGCAAGTTATTACGTAGTTGTTGATAAGGAAATACTAAAGAAGAAGTTATGCATGCTGTAAAGTGGGATGTTGTGACAGGAAAAATAACAGTGATGGAATGAGTTAAAAGTGTGTCAGAAAATAGAACAGTAAACTATAGCTATTGTCATGTTTGTATTCATCTTTCTTTAGAATGGAAATGGTTTCTTAGTGGCATGGAACAGAAAGGGGAGTTTTATTCTGAATTTTCACCCCGTGGCTCCTAATCTATGTCATGTCATAGAGCTATCTTGTCTGTGAAAAGACTATCTTTGTTCAGGATTACTCTTTTTCAAAAAATTTCTTATCGTTAACTGCTGAAGAGATGGCAGGTACAAATGATAACACTTGTGATTCTCATCTTGTGCATGTTTTCACTTTAAATATTTGACAAACTGAAGGATCAGAGATGAATTGCGCCTCTATGTACTGGTTTTATGGTGTAGTAAAAATCTGAATGAAGAATTATCTCAAACAGGCACACTATATGGCTAGATGTATTGGGTCACACCTCTTAATCATTTAATTCTGGTATTTCATTCAGTCCCATTGCCACAGGTGTATAAATCATGTGTTCATGTAGTCTACCTTTACAAACATATCTGAATTCAAACTTGGCACTGTAATGGGATGCCATTGTTGAAACAAGTCAGTCCATGAAATTTCTTCCATTCTAGATATCCCAGACTCTGCTGTAAGTGGTATTATTGCAAAGATGAAGCCTTTGGTTCCAGTAAAGGAAAATATCAATGTTTCAGCGTACGAAGACATTTTGGACAGTTCTATGCTTTCAGCTTTGTGGGTGCCCCAGTGCACAAGGCAAGCTCCGTAAAGGCACGATTTGATGAGTTTTCTTGTGGAAGAGCTTAACTGGCCACACAGAGCCCTGATCTCAACCTCATCCCGCACCTGTGGGATGTCCTTCATCAGTGTCTTACGAATGGGCAAAAGGTCCCATGGACAGACTTTAAAAACTTGCTGATAGCCTTCCCAGAAGAGTGGAGCAACTCTGTGTAAATGCCTATGGATTTAGAATGGGATGCCATAAAAGCCCCTGTAGGTGTAATGTGTAGGATGCCTAATACTTTTGTCCATAAAGTGTATTTTTGTGTACATTTTTAAGAAATTCAGCACAAAATGTTCTGCCTGATACTAATTAATTAGTTAAGGTTATTGCTAATATGTACTTGAATGCCAGAACCCACACATTATTTATTTGTTGTCATTGTTTAAATACTTGGATTGCACCAACATCTTAAGTAACTCCAGTAATATGGAGTGTAGCAGTATGGTTGTCTACAAAGGGTTAAAATGACTTCAGACTTAATTGTGCAATGAACTGAGTCAGGGAATCTTAGGGCTGTTCAGATAGGCATATTGCAAAGAGAGCAACAATTGTTCATGGACCTTTTCATGTCCTCATTCAGCATTCTAGTGCTTCTTAGATCTTCTTTATTATGTCTTTGATTAAATGTCGCTGATGTGGTGTAAGACTAGACTAATGATAGTCCCGTGAACTGTTTTGTTCTCTCTTAAATCATCATGGATATGCTGGATGAAATGGCGCTGTTTAAAAGTTTACAGGCTTATAACAGACTGGGAATGTAGCATGCTGACAGTGCAGAGTTTTGTTCAACTGAGATCTGAGAGCGCTTGTACTTATGGAGGGGTTTACTTAGTCTTGTAACATGTCTGGTCTAACTGAAATGAGTCAGATAACACAAAAGACAAAACTTCTTTTGTTGTTCATGATAATGATGAGGAGTGTCTCTCTTTGCTCTCCTTTCTGTCTTCTCTGTCCCCTCACCCCAACCGGTCGAGGCAAATGGCTGCACCTCCCTGAGCCTGGTTCTGCTGGAGTTTTCTTCCTGTTAAAAGGGAGTTTTTCCTTCCCACGTTCGCCGAGTGCTTGCTCATAGGGGATCACCGGATTGTTGGGGTTTTCTCGTTAACACCGTAGTATCTGTACCCTACAGTGTGAAGCGCCTTGAGGTGACTTTTGTTGTGAATTGGCGCTATAAAAATAAAACTGAACTGACAGGTGCTCCGGCTTCCTCCCACATTCCAAAGACATGCAATGGGGGTTAGGTTAATTGGCAATTCTAAATTGACCGTGGGTGTAAATGTGTGCGTGAATGGTGGTTTGTCTCTCTGTGTTGGCTCTGCGACAGACTGGCAACCTGTCCAGAGCGTACCCTGCCTTTTGCCCTATGATAGCTGGGATTAGGCTCCAGCACCCCTCGCGACCAAATGGACAAGCGG
>VUQH01088772.1:64391-82829 GCA_015106775.1 Etroplus canarensis | reverse complement strand
GCTTTTGGCTACTTTATCAGATGTTAGTCTGTCATATTTAGCTCTCAGAAAAGAAAGGTTTTGTAATTTCCCATTGTTTCTATAAAACTCCTCTTCTGCTTCTTTGATTTGGTCTTCTAGAGTTCGTAGTTCTTGATTATTTTGTTTAGTTTTTAAACTCGTATAACTAATAATTTCTCCCCTTATATAAGCTTTAAATGCTTCCCATCTAATGCTGGCTGTAGTTTCATCTGTGTTCAACTCAAAATATTTATTGATGCAGCCTTCTACAAATTTAACAAAGGCCGGCTCCTGTAAATTAAGAGCTTGGTGATATAAAGCGGAGCTGTTTCATGTAATCAGAATCAGAATACTGTATTAATCCCAGGGGGGAATTACTCACATTACAGGCACCAGTTCAGGAAACATAAATAAACATAAATATAAGAAATTGCAGTGCAGTTAAGAAGATAAAATGTAACAAGCTCTATGTTCAGTGTTTATACTACAGAGTGGCAGCAAGTAAAAGTCTAGTCATTAAGGGGGGGAGCAGTACAGTAATATTAGCCACAGGAGGAGTGACTATGGTCATATATCAGAGATTGATTAATTGATTTTTAATTATTTAACATCAATAAAATCTTAAATTGATTTCTTTGGTTACTGGGAAGCCGATGTAATTTTGCCAGGGCTGGAGTAACATGTTCTCAAACCATCTTTTATATCAACTGTGAACTGCTACATTTAGGTGCATATATAGTGAGTTGCAACAATCTAAGCAAGAGAAAAATGGGACAGTGGATAAATATTCATCTGACCTTGGAAACCTATTTAATCTGTACTTTATTGCCTTAACTAGACTCATTATTTTCTGGTTAAACTGAGATACATACCATTGTAAGTTGGATGCATGGGTCAGATGGCCTGCTTTGCCATTTCACTGACTTAACCACTGGTATATTCTTATTCATAAGGTTATTCTTGCCTTGCTTTCATCATACTTAATAGCTTACATTAATTGAAAAAATGTGGGAAATTATAGTCTTCTGTCCCAAGACTCATTCCTTCTCTCTGTCTTGAACATTCATGCTGAATTTGGAAAAAGGGCATTTAAATCAGCTCCAGAATCAGCTAAAACTTCAGGAGCTGGTATCACTAATGAATTTAAGCTGATTTTTGAATGATTTGCAGGCAGCTGCTTCAGGCCTGTGCATGTACTGCTTGAATATAAATGCCACCATTTTTGGCCCAAGACAATGTCTTATTGATATTTTAGCGTTTATTGGAATTGAAGTTTGTGAATTTTAATTGGCCTCAAATTTTCCGCTTCATCTATTTTACAGTGATATGCTTTTTTAAATTTTATTTTATTTTGTTGTGTGCATTCATGTATGTGGGTCCCTATTTTGTGCAACTACCATTGAATGTACTGCTGTCTGTCTTTTCAAAGACACTCTTGTAAAAGAGATTTTTAATCTCAAGTGTCATAATATCCTTGTTAAATAAAGATAAAATTTAAAAAAAATGTTCTGACTCTCCATTACTGAGCTTCCTGATAGTAACTTTGCAGAATTTTCCTTTTTCCTCCCTAAAAATTGTTTAGCATTATCTCAGGCTTATTGGATATGTGAATGCATGGATCAGGTTGGAGTCTTTGAAGCAATAAGCTGTTGAATAATAAAATTAATGAAGAGATTTAGTACATAAGGAGAATACTATACTAACTTTGTAGTATTAATGTGCCATATATTTCTGTGTAAAGACACATATTAGAAAGTCAAAAGCATGTGCAACTTCTCCACTTTAGCCTGTCATGCTCGTTCCTGTAGAGCATGGATTTTTGATGTTGAGTGCATGATGTAAATGGTGTGCTGGAGGGATGACTTTACTCACTCCATATGCCTTTTCTTGTCTGACTGGCTCTGATTACAGAGCAGATACAAGTCTTAGAGTAGACACAGAGACTGGGGTGTGTCTGCACTCACAGTCAGACACATGGGAACAATTACAGTCTGTGGGGTACTGCTTCTTCTCTCTCGCTCTCTGTCAGGCCGTCTCTTTGTTTATGCTGCCCTTCTTCTTAAGGTGGTACTGTGTCATTGATGAAGCATCTGACTCTTGGGTCTTTACTTTGTCTCCTTGAGTAATCTGACTGAAGCACCACTTTTTCCTCTGTTTTTGTAGACAACAGGGGTCCATTTTTTTCCCTCCTTTCATTTAATTGTTTTTAAATGCAGAAAATTAAGTTCTATCTTTATTGAGTCAATGAGAGTAATTAAATTGCAGTAGTGTATGGCTTGTTACAGTGCTTAAATGCTGATCTTTGGCCTCATAAAACCATATCCCCCTCATGCACACAGATACTTATTTCTAAGGGTTTGTTAGATTTAGTTAGCACCAGTGCTCAGTTTAAATTGCATTAAAATAGGATTGTTAAACTTGGTGAATTGGACACTACTTTAGAAGCATAAGGCAAGGAGATAAGTGCAAGAGCAGTGAGGAACCTTTGCTTACTGGCCTTTTAAAAGTGATGGAAAAGGAAATGTTCCACTATGTCAGTTGTGCCTTGTTGCTAATGGCCCCTTAGTTACAGCAACATATGAAGCAGAGGGGGATAACCATACCATCTGCTCAGTACATTCATAATTATTGGCAGATTTGCATTTATGGGCCAAATTCCTTGTTGGAACTGCTGATTTGTAAAAGTCATGAGTCCCACTTAACCATCCTTAGCTGTCCTATGTATATACTGAATGTAAAACTTTACATGCTAGTGAGTATAATTAATGGGGTTTAATTATGGGTTTTCAGATGGAATTGCTGGATAAATTCCCAGTGGAGGGAGGCCAGAAGGACCCGAAGCGCCGCATCATTCCATTCTTACCAGGTAAGAGTTGAACACTCGGAGTGCCTTAAGAACCCTTCGTAAACAAACATAGCACAGGATTGGAGGTTATCAGGAATAAACTGATTATTTACCACAATCCAAACCAAAAAAATTCAAAAACCCTTACCTGATTTAAATGCAGCTGATCGCTCCTTTGAGACCATCATCTGGAGGCCTGGTGAACCGCTTCCAGTGTTGCACCCATTTTTAGATTCCTTCCTGGAAATCCTGTTATGACTGCTTTCAATTTCACCCTCAAATGTGCACAGAGAGCAAAAATCAACTTCCATTTCAAACTGATGTGCAATTCGTGTGGAAAATAATCACTTGTGCTGAGATTGGTCCACCGTTTCCAGGTCCAAATGCAGTGTGTCAGGGAAACGGAACAACCAGGAGCATGCTCATCATTTTGTTCAACATTCGCAGGGTTGTGTTATGTCAATTTGTCCCTCAGGGTGAGGTTGTCAGTGTGGAGTTTGACTGTACCATCCTGAGGCTTCTGAAAGTGTTATTTTTTTTTTTAGGTCATACAGTCATGCAGTTGCCAATTACTATCTGTCCTGCTCACCAGATTTGCTTCCCTGTAACTTCCTCCACAAAATTAAAATCATGTTGAAGGATCACTGTTTTGACATACTGCAGCAGCTTCAGGGTGTACACCAGGGGAAATGTGCAAGGGCACAAAATAGGGTTTCCCCAAAGTGATCTGTAAATGGCAGCTGCAGTTAAGGCAGTCCAGAGGTGTGTGAGAAGTTACTCTTGAAGGAGAGACTGGCCAGATTTAAACCAGGGCCAATTCACCAAACTTTTTGATCACACCTCGTATGACTATAATGCAGAAACTATTGAACTCATCGGTTTCCTCACTGCTGTACTATCATGTCTTTGACTTATTTCTACTAAATCTTTCGGCTGCTATCTTGGTATTCTTCATAAAACTCCGTGCTTAACAGTGACTTACTGATAAACTTTGAATGAACTGGAGGGAAGCAATTTTTGTTGCAGCTGCACACCTAGAATCCGACTGGAATAACCCAAAAACAACCATAATTAGTCAGAAGAATATCATTTCTGTCAAATAAGCAAGAGCATTTTAATCCATATACTTTTTAAATATTGGGCTGAGCCAGCTTATCTCAGCGTGAAGACATGCTAGACATTAAAAAAAGATACTGCACTGCGTAAAATTCATTATAATAATCTCAACTTGGCTCCATCATTATCTCGGCTGAATCACCTTTCTGTGTGTGAAACTTAGCAAGTTCTTCTCTTTAGTTTTAATTTCTTTCCTGCAAGTACAAGTAGCAACAAACTTTGCTTTGAGAAGAGGCCTTGGGTGTGTTTTACCGGCTTCTGAGATCCTGCTGAAAGTAATCATTTATGGGAGGAAGAAAAGCCTTTCCCCTAGACCCACTCACGTTCCCCCACCGGGCTTAGGTGGGGAATAGCTTTTTTTTATGCCCATACAGGTCTGGAAGTCATTGAAGGAATGGTCATGCAAAAACACATTCGTTCTGTTTGATGAAATCCAAGTAGGAGGAGGAAGAGGGAAGAGAGATTTGGAGAAAAAAAAGACCTTGCTTGTCATAGTATTTCTTTTTACAGCCCAGTACGCACTACTAATGCATTAAACATCTACAGTCATGTTAAAGAGCTGTGACAGGACTCTATGCTGTCTTGTGGAAAACCAAGTCCACCCTTACTGCTTCCATAGGAATTAAGAGGGTAGGCAGCAGTCAGGTGCTGTTAATCAAATGCATTTGATTAACTGATCGCCAGCCAGTGCGAACACCTCTGTAAAAGCAAAAGTTCAGGGACTTTGCTGGTCTGGTATATTCAGGCGTGCATTAACACAAGACCACAGTGTTCCTAGGAGTAGACGTCCCATCAATCTCACCAGAAGGTCAAATCGTGCAATACTCAAAGAAATTGTTATAAAACCCAAGCGCTACGTCACAGAATCTCTAAGCCTCAGTTAGTGTGCTAAATGTGACAATTCATGACAATACAATTAGGAATATGGCAGCATGGCTTAGGTTTGCAAAGTTACACCTAAACAAACCACAAGACTTCTTGTTTGGCAAAAACAAAACTTAGCACATTGGCACAAACACCTCATACCAGCTGTTGAGCACAGTGGTAGAAGGGTGACGATTTGGGCTTGATTTGCAACCACAGGCCCTGGGCTTCTTGCACTCACTGAGCCAGACATGAGCTACTCTAATCACTCCCACAGTTAAAGCTTGGCTGAAACTAGGTCATGTAGCAAGACAGTGATCCCAAGCACAGCAGCAAATCTACAAAAGAATGGCTGGGAAAAAAAGGAAAAATCAAGATGCTGTAGTGGCCCAGTCAAAGCCCAGACCTCAAGAGAGCTATACATAAATGAATGCCTGCAAACCTCAATGAACTGAAGCAACGTTGTTAAGAAAGTGGGCCTAAATTCAGCCACAGTGATGGGCTAATCATTGTATGACTGATAGTCATACAGAAAATGATTAGTTTAAGTAACTGCTGCTGAAGATGGTTCTACAAGCTGTTGAGTCATAGGATGCACTTAGTTTTTCACATGACTGCACAGAGTCTTGTGAAAATTTTTTTTTCATATGACTGTTCAATAAAGTCTGAGTAATTACTTCTTGCTTTTACTGTTTGAATAAATTCCTGCTTCCTCCCCATGAAGCCTTTTTTCTTTCTGTCCTCCAGTGACTCGCTGCATTTTAATAGTCTTTCACTCCTGTCTGTGTTAGAAAATGAGCATACCTGAGGAAGGCTCTAAATCACAGACTGCTCCTGTGGAGCTGCCGAGACACCAGAAGTAGACTGATTGGACGCTACATGGCACCCTGTAGGAATGTTGCTGTGAAACTCTTCGCATGTTATTTAAAGCTATTTGTTCTGAGAACCTGGTAGAGATTTAAATGAATGCATTACTAGTCTCTGATCCCAGATCAGATCAGACATGTCTCTGAGGATTCTAAGCCAGCAGTCATCTGAATTGCTGAAATTTCATGACAGCCATAAAAATTATTCACTTACGCAGCAAAAATCCTAAAAATGGACTGAGGCCAGTCTTACAAGGTACGGAAGTGGTCTCCCTTCTTGTTTTGGTTTGTTTAAGGCCCCGAGCTCTTTTTACTCTTTGGTACGTCAGCAAAGTGGTTTGTCTGCATGTGAACATGCTGCAAAACTTGGGTTTTTGAGTCCATCCTTCAGCCTTTAGGAAGCCTTTAGAAGGCCATTAAATTCATACTTTCATGCACACGATCAACTTTTCTATTCACTATGTGAGTACCTGTAATGGTGTTGGGTTCTTAGAGAGGCTCATACAGATAAAATGATGCATTTGATGTGTTAATCCAACTGCTCTGGGAGAGCATTTTTTTGGGTAGAGTCAGCAGGTTGGTCTATTTAACAATAAAAATAAAAAAAAAAACTAACTGGTAGGTCTGTTTCTCCAGGGCCCCAGAATGATAAAAGACCTTATATTGTCTCAGTAGACTATGAATTTGTATTAGATAGAACTACATTCTATCCTGTTTTTTTTAATCTACTCTGTTAGCGGGGAGATCTCTCTGCCCGGCACAGTAGGAGGCACGGTATGTTGCACAGGTCAAGTATGAGTTTGTGGAGCTTAATAACTCACATTCCCTAGTCAGTCCTCTATGAACGGCAGAAATACACAAAATAGCTGAAACATTACAATGACCTTGTGGCTCAAGCCTTATTCTGATGACATTCCTCTCTTGTTTGCACGGTTGGTAGCTATATAGTAATTACAATATACACACAAATCAGTATTTCTTGTGCTGAAGACAAAAAACCCACACACACCTCGATGCTGTGTTATTTCAAACCCTTATGGAAAAGTCCTTTTGTACAAGCCCAAATGAAAAAGAATTAAATCTCAGGTTTACCCTTAAATTTCAAGCTAATACAAAGGGAGTGTTGACAGAAAATAAAAGTGAACATTTTCCTCTCATAAATGTAACTTAGGAAATGCACATAGGTGGGAAAAATATGTTTCTAAATTATTCAAAGTGTGTATCTGCTTGTTGCTTCCTTAATTCACTCATTTCTTTTATAGATTTAAAAGGTCAGGCCCCACTTTTACCAGGGCAGAATTGACTATGTATCAGCAAAAAAAATCCAAATGCAATCTCAAGCACTTAGTTTTGCCACTAGCTGCCAAGTCTACAGATTTTCTGTTATGTAAAAGTCTTAAAAACTCAAAATCTCCCCAAGAGGTGAGTTCTGAGCAGAACTTTCTTTGAGTGAGGTAACAATGACTCCTCTATGTGTTGCCATCTTAGCCTGCCTCTTTTCTCCATCTGTCTCTGCCACTTTTCACCTCATGAAACAAAAGTTGTTTGATACTTTTGGTCACTGCTGGCTCTGAGATTTGCCAAAATGTCCTCCATGCTCCAGGGCAGCAGCAGCAGCATTCCTCCCTGCCCAAATAAGCCCTTTTCATCGGCTGCATCCATGAGCTGCCGTGCATACAAAGTGGGCAGTGTTGAGTCAGTGCTTCTCTCCTGACCCCAGAGAGCTTTGGAAAACCTTCAAGTACGCTTTCTGCTTGAGGAGTGATGAGGGGAGGAGAGAATGAAAGAGACCAAAATAGAGGAGAAGTGTGGCTGAGGGTTGACTTTCAAATCTTTTTAGTTTTCGAGAGCTGCCCAGACAGTGTGTCCCTTCGGCTGCTCTGGCAGCTGCCAACACTGTAGAGATTTGAAATGTCTTCTCTAATTCTTCTTCTACTTAATCTCCTTTGTAACAGTCTCCCTCATGTAGTGCGATACTGTTGTCCTCTGCATGAATGTAGTAAATATTAAAATGCTCAGAGCTTGTTCATTAACATTAGATTCCCTATTTTCATTCTTGTCTGATGTAATTACATACAGCATGTGAAATAGTTAGGAACATAACAGTACATAGCCATGGTAGCAGCTTAATGGATGTGTGTGTGTGTGTGTACCAGTTTGTAAATTGAGGCCCAATGGTGAACACAGTTTTTTTTTGTTGTTGTTGTTTTTTTGTTTGTTTTTTTTAACTCTTGTCTTTGATTAAGGACTGAAATTTACAACCAGCTGCTGGCACTAGAGCAAAAGAGCACCAAAGTTGTTAGGATTTGGAATTTCTGGAAAAGTTGGGCTATTTTCTAAATTGCAATAAACAACAGAAATCTGTGCTATGCTGATTCATGTGAACCATTATTTAACTGACAAAAGTACAAAGGAAATTTTCAATGGCTTTACTGACCTGAAAATTACAATTCGATGGCTGCAAGACACTCAGCAAAAGCTGGGTCAGAGTTCAAATAAGATTGAAAAGTGCTCAGAATATTCAGATGACACTAGTTTTGAAGACTCCACACTAAAGCAGGCTGACCGAAATTCTCTGCAGTCTTGCTTTGAGAAAGGTCCCTTTTGAACTAAAAAGTTCTCTCAAGAATTTGGTACATTTCTGGAGATGGGGTTTGTATATGTTTCACAAAATAAGAACAACTTTGAGTGTTGATGATGTCACAAGGTGAGAAAATTTGGAATGAACAAAATCATTAGAAATTATCCCTTCATCAGTGTCACCCTCATGGTGGCATGAGGTGAAACGTAGGTGTATTTAGTTGTCTCTGCAGAATCAGTTCAGCATGGCAAACAGAAAATATTAGCTCATAATGTCACAGCACATGAGAAGCTATCATATAATTTCAGGAAGGTTGTATTAATATTCAGACCAATCAAGTTTCCCTTTAACTGACATCACCTACAGTTTATTTGATATTATAGTAGCCTTTACTGTCTTACTTTTGAACTTCTTTTTATGTTCTCATTAATACAATATTTTGGGGTTTTCCTTTGTGTTGTCAACCATCTGAGTCAGCTCCTATGTTGCAGTCAGAGCAGGGATTGTAGGGTGGAGCATGGAGGTCTTTGAGAGTTAGTATTTGTAAAATATGCAAGGGTCTGCTTTTCAGGGGTTGGGGGGGTGCAAGTCACCACACACATCCTCCCAACTTAGCAGTCTGCACCTCTTCATACATTTTTCTTTCCTCACCTTATTCTGTCCTTTCAGATGTGTTTAATTTCTTTAATCGTGCCTCAAATTTGCAGGACAAAGGGAAACCCTTGAGTACAAACGTCCAATGTGTCTTTATCTGAGCCACACAAATAAATCAGACATTTGTAGTTTTGAGTCTCATAGGTTAAGGAAGCAGAAAATCAGTTTTTTTTTTAAATGATGAGCTGTGTGGATTTGATTGCTTTGCAGCAATACCCTGTGAGACAGATTCACATTGCAGTAAGTCTGCTTCAAAAGCAAACACCAGGGCTTCTTGATGGACGTGATGCTGTAACTTTTCAATACCTGTCCCTTTTTTGCATTTAGGATCTCATTAAACACACAACTCCCTCCCCTGCTTATATGTTTTAATGTCTGTGTATTTATTGCTGAACATTTAGCAGCCTGAATGAGAACAAAAGAGATGCTGGCTCTTGCATTTTTTGCATACCATTATATTAGAAAAGAGGTCTATTTGTAGCCATTTCTTGTTATTATTATGGCGAACTGGCTTGTCTGTGCCTGTGGTTGTACGTGCCTGGAGATAAGAACAGGGGAGTAATGTTTAAACTGTCAGACAGACATAATTTGCTTCTCCAAAATCATTTATTAACTTGGAAAGGCCAGCTATTCACTAAGCTCCTTATCCAACTCATTGTGCTGCCACTGTTATTGATGATACGACTACTTTATGTCTGCATGCTGATTCATTAACCACGTTTTGTAAAAAGCCACCGTGTTCGTTCTCATTGTCCTTCAACGTACCTTGGATCTGACAAAGTGCATTGACCGCTTGAAAGAACTGATTAGATTTTTTGTTAATGTTTTTTTTTTTTTTTTTATACTGAGCATTGACATCCACACACTGGCCACTTTTTTAGGTATACCTTGCTAGTACAGGACTTACCTTAATTCTTAGTGGCATAAATTCAACAAGTTGTTGGAAACATTGCTCATAGATTTTGGTCCATAGTCACATGATGGTGTCATGCAGTTGCTGCAGATTTGTCAACTGCATGACCATGATACCAAACACCCATTCCACCACTTGCCAAAGGTGCTCTGCTTGGATTGGGATCTGGTGACTGCGGAGGCCGTTTATGAACACTAAACTCATTGTTAAAGCGCACATCATCTCACACTGGTTTCTTGGTGACCTGGAAGCAGCCATCTGAAGATCTACTGTGGTCATAAAGGCATGGACATGGTTAGCAGCAATACTCAGGTAGGCCCCACTTGTAACGAGTGGTCATTTGAGTTTCTGTTGCCCTCCTTCCAAAGCAGTCTGGCCATTCTCCTCTGACCTCTCTCATCATCAAGGATCAAGCATTTTCACCCAGAACTGCAGCTCACTGGATATTTTCTCTTTTTGGACTGTTCTCTATAAACCCTACAGATGGTAATGCAGGAAAATCCCAGTAAATCACCAGTTACTTAAATACTTAATACTTAGAGACCAGCCCCTCTGGCACCAAGAACCACACCATATTTAACGTCACTCTAATCACCTTTCTTCCCCATTCTGATTCTCGGTTTGAATTCCAGCAAGTCATCCTGACCATGTCGACATGCCTAAATACATTAAGTTGCTGCCATGTAATTGGATATTTGTGTTAAGGAACAGTGGAAGAGGTGTGCGTAATAAAGTGGCCATTGAGTGTGCATGCAAAATTATAATGATAGAGTATATAATTTCATAATTTTGTTGTGGAATGCTATTAGAATCAGATGTTTTCTTTTCCTGAGTTTCTTAAGAAACCGGAAACTTTTGAATTAGGCATGTTAGACTTGCACATCCTAAATGTACAGCTAAAAAAAGTTTGCACTTATGGCTGAAAGTGAGTAAGTTCCTAAGTGTGTTTTTCCTGCTTTGTTCCAGGAAAGATTCTGTTTAGGAGGAGTCATATCAGAGATGTGGCAATGAAAAGGCTAAGGCCTATCAACGAATACTGCAGGGTAAGTGGATTCACTAAGATAAGGCTTCAACCTGTAAATGTCATATTGCTTGTAGCTGCACTTACCAGCATTTATAACCTCATAGGAAAAAGAAAACACACAATCCCATAATTTGTTTTCATGACCACACACACACACTTTTATGAGCAACTCTGGTAGCTGTTTGTTTCAGCACATCCAGGACCATTTTGGTTATATTAACCAAAATTAAGCTTATATTCATACTGCAACATTTGCATAGCAGAAAGATTTATACGGTCACTTTGTTGCAGCCTTATGAATAATGCTGCTGCCCTTGCATTCTAAATTGGCACCATGTTGTGTGTGGCATGCTAAACTCCTTCTGACCGCAGGCATCCACCCTGCCGATGTGCTCTAAATGGTCCCCAGGTACTCTGTCGTAGATTCTGACCTTCCCGTTAAAAGAAGGAGAATTTTTCTCGAGGGATCAGTTGTGTATAAGAAAAAAGTTTCAGTTTAGCTAAATGAGAAGAGAATGTCGTTACACCACCCAAAGGCCTTATGACGCCCTTGAGCAAGACAATTGAGGCTCCTGTCATTGACAGAAGAAAAAACAAGACGGCTACTTTTGCATAACACACAAGCATGCTGTAATGCATGTGTGGTGTCTGTTTTGCCATCTGAAACGCTGCAGCTCATTCCATAAGTGGGGAAAAAAAAAGAAGGATGAAAGGATGATGTAAAAGCTATGCCTTATCCCGCTCATTACATTGCTTTATACCAAAGAGATTAATCACTTAGCCTCAAGAAAAGGGTAAACATGCAGCTCTACATTCTCCAGCTCCACTGCAGCGGAAGCTGAACCATAAAGCAGAAAACGGCTAGCAACTAATTGCTTCATTCTGACAGGAATGAAACCACCACGCAACCTATATAAAACAATCATGATGGATGCTCAGCTGTATAGCCTCTGAAATAAATTCAGTGGGCAGCTGGAGGATTTGCATGTTTGTCAGTGAGGTGCTTTTTTTTTCATGATCACATATTTTGGCTGAAGTTGTGGTGGTTACCATCAGCAGGGTTGTGCCACAGGCAGAGCTTGCCCTTGCTGAGCTAGCTCCGGTCAGCATATCCACAACCATTACTTGTGTTTTTGTTAAATTTTAAAGGCATGAGTCAGGGCTTTAAATCATACACACGTTTTCTTGTGTTTCTCTAAGAAGGAAAATGTAACCAACTTTCTTTTTACTTATGCTTTTTGTATCTTATAACTGTCTTATATTTCAATTGGGTTACTTCTCTACTCAAGACCCTCATGAAACCATTACTGAAAAATATTCTTGATAATAGTAAACTGACAGGCCACTTCTTCCCTTGTAAAAACAGCAATTCTTAAGGCTGTAGAGTGAAGAGGAAAGCTTTTATATACGATGAACAATGCTGAAGACTGAAAGGGCTCTGTGTCATCTGGGGTTAAAGGAATGTGCAGCTGGTGTAGGCAACATCTTTAACCACTTATGTGAAAAATAAGGAGAGGGGAGGAATGGGTAGAGTTGCTGGGTCGTGTCTGAGGGTGTGGATATTTGTGGGATTGTCTGATTTTAGTGGAGTCAAATTTGCTATTGTGAAAATGTATGAAAAGCTATAAAATATACCGGCTTAGGATTGTTGGTGAGGCTGCAAGTTTAGGGCTTTAACAAAATTCACGTACACCAAAACAACTTAAAGAAGGGCCCCTTTTTTAGATTTTTTTTGGTAAAGTTATATTTGAAGAATGTAGGAGATTTACATTGAGTGCAATGTAATATGGTCCAGCCGTACTGCTTTTAAATTTGAGCAATGGGCTGTGGTGTCCCACACATTCGAGAGCAATTTACAACCTCACCCAGCCTTTTGACTGAATCATACAGGTCAGAACTCTGCTTTCTCAGTAACTGTAAGAAAAAAATGAAACCTTCACTGTAAGATCAAAAATGGCATTTGACCCACCCCCACATGTAGATGATATGGAAGAGCTCAGTCATCTCTTCTGTTGTATAGGTGAGGATTTATCCTGATTCATATGGAATTTCCCTGGTTGTGAAGCCTATTTTTTCATTCATGTCAGGAAACACAGCTGGATAAAAGAAAAAAGAAGGGGGGGGCTGAACTCGCTAGCAAGGTCACATACAATTATTTGAAAAGGAATGTTTTCACAGGACTCTATACTTTATATGTGGAAAACTTAAAGACACCTGTACTGCTTCTGTATGATTTAAGGGGGTAAGCAGATTACCTGATCATCAGCCACAGTGACCATCTCTATGAAATCAGACTTTGTGGTAGTTTGCTGGTCTGGAGCATTCAGGTTTTTTAACACAATGCCTCAATATTCACAAGAGTAGATGTAGCGGCAAATTCACACCAAGGTCAGACTGTGCAATGCTCAGAGAATTTGCATAAAACCCAAGAGCTATATCAAACTCTACATGCCTCAGTTAGTGTGTTAAATATTAAAATTCATCACTGTACAATTAGACGAAGACTGGAAAAAGTACTGCTTGCTTGGAAGAGTTGCCAGGAGAAAGCTTCTTCTCTCTAAAAAGAAAATGGAAGCATGGTGTGCAAAGTTACATTTAAAATAAACAAAAAGATTTCCGGAACAGTGTCCTTTGAGAAGACGAGACCAAAGTGGAGAGGTTTGGTCATAATGCACAGGGCCACATTTTGTAAACCAAACACAGGATATCAGCATAAACACCTCATACCAGCTATGAAGCACAGTAGTGGAGGGATGATGATTTGGACTGGTCTTGCAGCCCCAGGACCTGGGCTTCTTATTGTCACTGAGTTACCATAAACTCTCCAGTAAAGCAAAAGTATTCAACAGTGAGATGTGAGGCTAGAGCTTGGCTGAAATCAGACAACAGGACATTGATCTCAAACCACAGCAGCAAATCTACAACAGACTAGCTGAAATAGAAAAGGATGGGCAATGGGCCAGTCAAAGTTCAGAACTCAACCCCATTGAAATGCTCTGGCATAATCTTAAAAGGGCTGTGCATAAATAAATGCCTGTAAACTTTAATGAATTGAAGTGTTATTTGTATAGAAGAGTAGGCCGCAATTCATCCACAATGATGTGAGAGACTGACATAATCAGAAAATTATTATTTCAGGTTACTGTTGACAAAGGTGGTCCTACAAGCTGTTGAATCATGGAGTGTACTTTTTCACGTGACTTCATAGAAGCTTGTGAAAATTTTCTTTGTCACAGCACTGTAGCATGATACAAAGTATCACATAAAAAGGCTGTTAAGTGGTGGGTAAATAAATCTCTAAATTACCTGAAAAATAGTAGTACAGTAGTGGTAATAGTGATAGTAGATATAATCTAGGCCCTTTTTTCAAGGGAAGAAGCCTTTTGTAAGAGCACATATTCCAAAGACTCATTATTTGAAAAATATATTCACAGATGGCCCTTTTTATTTGTTTTAATATGGTCAGTTTTTAAAGGGATGCTTTTAAAGAGAAAATAACTACTTAAACACTCCTTTCTTTATATGAAATGATTTTGTACACTGACATTGCCACAATCTACTGTACCTTATGAGAGGTAGAGCTTGCATTTCCATTACATTTTTTCCCTGGAGAATACACGCACATACACACATGCGCACAGGCACACTTGCTTTCACACACACACACACACGCACGCACGCACGCACGCACGCACGCACGCACACAAGCACACACAATTACCTTAATGCGGCCTCCTATAAAGAACACCCATAAAGTCCATTTGCTGTAATGTACCCTGAGCCTCCCTCTTGTCTCCTCCCTGGGGAGAATTGTAATGAGGGCTCGAGCCACAGGCTCACACGTGGATAGAAATAAATCCAAAGAGTGTATAGCAGGTTGAGGATGCACTCTGACCTCAGGGACAGCTTGCCATCCTGGGTTGCATGACCAAACATTGTGAGGGTCCTTTGCACAAACGCACAGCAACAACACAAGACTTTCTTTAAAGCCTAATAGTCTTGTATGTACCACCAAACAACAAACGTGTGGGGGACACATGGACATTTGCATTCTGTATGACATTACAACTAAAAGAATGTATCCATGGCAGTCCTATGTATGACAAGACAAACTAGGTGCATGGGACAAGGACATTCCAGTTAGGTCTTTGGCTTCCATTCCAGGTCCGTCAGCCCTGATGTTACATTAGTGTGTGTAAGAGAGTTTAAGGGGTAGGCTTTGCTCCCTGGAAGGACAAAACTGAAACACTTAGGAGTATTAAAATCAGAGGTAGAGAGGCCAGCAGAGAAATCTTGATGGATAGCACTGAGCTTTGCTTGCCAGCAAATGGAGGAGGAGTAGTCTAGTTCCTTCAGAGCACAGAGGGAGAGTCTCTACAGGGTCACTGATGTCAGTTGTTTTGTCATCTGGTTCGGAGCATCAAGCTGGTGAGGTGATTATTTCTGTCACTGCTACCCTTTAGGGAGTCGATTGAGAGTGAGTGTAAAGCACAGAATGTGGAGAGAAAATAAATAAGGGTGGACAAATAGACCATGAGATAAAATGATTAGCTGTGTGTGAGTGAGATCGCTCTAATAAAGATGCCTGAATGTGGCTGTTTGTCTTTTATGTCCAGCCATGTTGTCAGGGCTCATCTCTCTGCTGCCAGTGAACTTCCGAAGAGGAATTAAGATGAGGAAGGAAGGGAGTCAAGACAATGACTAGAGACCGGAACCAACTGGTGTGGTTAAAAAAAAAAAAAAATGTAGCAGAAAGACAAGCAATTTTAATTTTAAGAATTATTGATGCAGTTTTATAATACCATTGTTTACCTTTTGCTCTTTATATTGGAAATGAAGTACCAGTGGAGACAATAAGTATGAGAAACTCGGGACCTAGTTGTCAGGTACAAATCAGATTAAAAAAAAACTAAACATAAAAGCTCGTCTTCATAACGTCTTGTCCTGTGCCATTATGGAGGCTAGACTCTGAGAACACTGTATTTATCCTCTTGTTGACCTCTCTGTGTACTAAGGTGATTGTGCTTCTCAGTTTGTGTGGTTACTTAAGTTTCCTGAAATCTTTGTGAATGCAGGCTCTCATCCAACTGCCAGTCTACATCTCACAGTGCGAGGAGGTCAGGGTGTTTTTTGAGACCAGGCCTGAAGACATCAACCCACCCAAGGAGTAAGTAGCAAACATAGACGCACGCACGCGCACGCACGCACGCACACGCACGCACGCATGCAAGCAAGTCACTGTAAATCATTGTTCCACTGGCTCATGTCATGTCACGTCCTGCCAGTATTCTGCTGGTAATGAGCATTCATTATACCCTCTAATGGATATGATTTCATACTATTGCACAGCTTCCTGTTGTTTTTTTTTTTCCCAAGCAAAAACACTCTTAGTGGGCCCTGTTTTAAAAGCTGAGTCTGCATTTCAGCATGTAGCCACAGCTTAGTGTGGGCAGCGGGGTCCAGACAGCTAAGTCTACAAGGCTGCACGTGGACCGGCTCAGCAGCACATTAACGTAATGTCCGGCAGTGAAAGTAACTATGTGACAAAATTAAAACATCAGTAGGCAATGAATGCCAGCTTTTAACACAAACATTCTGTGGCATACACTTGACTACACATAAGCCTTGGTTACAAAGGTGTTATTAAGGTTACTAGCACCTTTAGGGCTGTAGAGGTTACAGATGATTGGCTTCAGTGAAACTAGCTCCTAGAGATGTTTTTCCCTTAATTTTTTTTACGTATTGATCACATCTTGATATCTCATCATGTCATTCAGGAGCAGCATATACTAAGTGAGCAGCTGGGGGTTCATACCAAAGTACAATTAACAGGGCACAAAGCTGTTATGGGGATTGAATGTGAAATGAGTACCCGACAGTCTGCCATACTGTCATCTATAATGTAGCTGGATTAAATATTCCTTTGGAGTGTGCTCTGTGCTACACCAGTGCCTTTATTAACCCACTTCATTGCTCAGACCTGTGATAGTATAATCAGAATTATGTCACTCAGCAGGGATGTTTGGCACTTCAACAGTTTGACTAGTATGACAGACAGAGCCCTTTATATGTCTGTCATGATAGCAAAATGTGGAATTCTTTCTATCACTTCAGTGTTTTGTTTTTTTTTTTTAAGGAGTGTTTCAGAAAGATGATTTGTGTTATTGGTTTTTTTGGAAATCTGCATTTACACTCAGTGGCCACTTTATTAAGTACAGCTGCTCATTAACAGGCATATCTAATCAGCCTGTCACATGGCAGCAAATCAGTCCATTTAGGTGGGTAGACATGGTGGAAAGTCCTGCTGAAGAAGAGCATCTCAGTACACACCACATGTTAAACCTTAAAGCAGATGGGCCATAGTAGCAGAAGACCACACTTGGTACCACTGCTGTGAGCTAGAACAGGAAAATGAGGCTACAGTTTATACAGGCCCACCAAAAGTGGATGATAAAGGGTTTAGATAAAACCTTACCTGGTCTAATGACTCTAGATTTCTGCTGCAACAAGCAGATAGTTGGGTGGAAGTTTTTGCATCAAGAAAAACACAAAAGCTTTGATTCATCCTACTTTTTATCAAGAAGTCAGGCTGCTGGTGGTGTAATGGTGTGGGGGTTATTTTCTTTATACACTTTAGGCCCCTTAGTACCAAATGAGCATCATTTAAACACCACAGTGTGTTGTTGCTGACCATGTCAGTCTCTCTGTTTTTCTCTGTGACCACTGTGCGCTCAACCTCTGATGGCTGCTTCCAGCAGGATAACAAACCATTCACAAAGCTCAAATAATTAAAAAACAGGTTTTTTTTTAACATGACAGTGAGTACACTGTACTCAGATGGCCTCGACAGTCATCAAAATTCAATCTAATAGAGCATCTTAGGGATGTGGTGGAACAAAAATATTTACATCATGGATGTGCAGCTGAAAAGTCAGCAGTGACTATGTGACGCTATCATGTCAATGTAGACCAAAATCTCTGAGGAATGTTTCCAGCACCTTGTTGCCAAGAAGAATTAAGGCAGTTCTGAATGTAAAAGGAGGGTCAACCCACAAGGTGTACCTAATAAAGTGACTGGTGAGTGTACGTTACTCATATAAGAAGACCAGACATTTTGACTAACACATTATGAAGCGCTGAAGTACATTTACTAAATTGCTTTAATCAAAAACGGTAATGATGTTTGTTATTTACCCTTACTTTAACTATTAAAATTTGTACTACAGTGTAAATTTGCAAAGGAGACCTCTACAATAACTGATACTATAATGACAATAAGGATTTGGTTGTTATTTGCCCATGCCATAAGTGTGCACAGCTAAGAAGAATTCAAATTTTTTCTCTCTGATATCGGAAAACTTTTCTGTCTGCTGGTTGTATTATGACTCCAACCAGACATCATGGCAACGGTAAGTTGAAACCATATAAAAAGTATGCCTAAAAGTATCAAAAGCCTGTCAGTGGAATATTCATAGATTGTGATGCCCAAACCACTCTCTGTCTCCTACTCTCATTTGCTCCCACCCATCCTCTTTTTTTTTTTTTTTTTTTTTTTTTTTTTTCCTTTTGGTGGGT
>VUQH01088772.1:39989-56188 GCA_015106775.1 Etroplus canarensis | reverse complement strand
GAGTGTTGGTCTGCTCAGTGGAGAAACAAGTTGAAAGTCTGAGTCTGGCAAGTGATTAATGGGCAAAATTATGATCAGAAGTAAGGGCGATAGTTCCTCACTTCCTTTTGTGTGTTCGATGTTAGCCACAGCAGGTTTGATTTATTGTTCACTGAGGAAAAAGTTTGCCCCAAAAGGCAATACAACAGGCAACCTTGTTGTCCTTGTTTGTTTAGAATCTGTGCAGCCAGGGCTTGTTTTGCCAGCCCTCTGTTGCAGAGGCTAAGCTTTTCAGCTTCCTTGGCACTGTCATTGGCAACACACTTGCTAACTTCAACCACCGACTGCCTGTACTGCAGGTGGGAGTGAAAGGGATAGAATTCAACCAATCAAACTGATTTTTAAAAGTAAAACACTTGAAGCCAGCGTGATGTAAGTCCATCATTTTGTTCTATCCTTACCCAGCATTAATCTACATTAGCAGTAATTTGTGCCACCTTTTGTGAACGTATACAGGGTGATCCTGAAAACAGCCAATGTGTTCTTACGTGTAAATATTTCGCTTTTCAGAAGAGAAGTACTCTGTGATTTACCCGTACTCGGCCAGAGACCAGGATGAGATCGACCTGGAGAAAGGCATGATTGTCGAGGTTATTCAGAAGAACTTGGAAGGCTGGTGGAAGATCAGGTAATTCACATCATTTCTATTAAGTCCCTTAGATATTCTATTCCAGATTTAGAAAAGAAAACCTGGATATAGTACTGTCCCCCAAAAAGTATTTTAAACTGTCCATAAGTTTTAATTAGATTCTTAGTCTGATTTAACAATTTTAGATGAACTGTTAATTAATGTATGAGTGAAACATTTGCACTCATCTCAGAATAAATGGCTCACACCAGCAAAAACATTAAAGCAGTAAAGTTATTTCAAGTAAAATGCAAGCTGTCAGGCTGCCAGAGTAATCAGTTGCATCAATTAAAAATGGTGCAAAATGTATGTGTGAGAAGGATGACCACTTTCTGCTTTCTTCGTGGCTATAGAATGGCCTTCCAAGAGACCTGACACAATTCAGGGGGAACCAAGAAATCACATCGGTATAGAAAAATGTCATGAAAACATTGAGTATAATTTTTCAGGTTCAAGTGTAGTGCTGTGTCCTATTACAGATTTATTAAATGGAAAGCGCAGCTTCCCATTTTTAAATATAATATTGTTTTGGATATTTATTGCGAAGGGGAAAAAGTATTTGGACTTTTTACTTAACGAAACATTATAATGCTACTGAAGTAGCTTAATACTGCACAAGTTGCATAATCAAAATATATTTAAACATACTGACTTTGTAACATGGCACTCTTCAGACTAATATATAATATATTACTGGATCATAATTATTGATTCATTGATGCGTATATCCTGAATTTCCCCTATTGGGATGAAGAAAGCATCATCTAACCATCTAATGATTTTTAATGTCAGGTAGCCTGATCTCTAATAATGTACTTCATCTGCAAAACAATAAGCAACGAAAGTTTTGAAATTAATAGTATGGAGGACGAAATACAATATTTAGCCCTGCAATAAGCTGGTGACCTGTCCAGAGTGTACCCCACCTCTTCCCTTATGGCAACTGGCAACGCTTCAGCCCCCCGCTTCCCTGAACTGGATAAACAGAGGAAACAGAGGAAAATGGATGGAGGGCATCCAAAATATGGTAGAGTACAAACACAATGTAGCATAACATAGAAATACAGGGTGTTTCAAAAAGATGGACCCAATTTGAAATCACTTCATCTCTGCAACCATGACCTGCCCGTGAATGAAACGTTTACCACAAAATATATCGCACTGAAATTGGGTCCATCTTTTTGAAACACCCTGTACTTTAATAAAATACATTAAACCTGAACTTCAGCAAAGTACTTTATTAAATGAATTGTTAAATTCATACTGGTCCTGTCCATTCTCTCATCCAGTTGTGTTGGCCATTGCATGAATAAGTATTCTCTACTCCGATAGCAATGATGGTGGGGAGGGTTTGTGCCACCCCATGTCCCGCCTCTAAAACAAGACCCTGCCCACAGTGCATCTAGAAGCTTGTCCAGGGTCTTGTTTTAGATAAGCTTGGCAGTGCTTTACATGACAAATGTGCTTGTGCCATTTTTCTTGAATTAACTGACACTTTGCCATGCAGAATACCTAAATAGGTTTTAGTAATACCTTGGATAACAAAGAAAAATAGTTAACAAATGGATTTTACTGTAAGACTGCATGGATGTCCACACATGTTCAGTACATCTCAACCACTATTTGTATGTTTCATCTCCATTCAGGTACCAGGGCCGTGAGGGCTGGGCCCCAGCGTCCTACCTAAAGAAGACTGACATTCAGAACCAGAAGCAGTCAGCAGGCGCTGCTCCTCATGCCAGTACAAATGACCTAGAAGGGTTTTCTAAACAAAACCAGCAGAACAATGCAGCCAAAGAGAACCGAGATAACAGCCAGAAGGAAAACAGGCTCTCACTTTTCTCTGATAACAACAAAGGCAGTAAGTGAATTTAACAAAGTTTGACAGTGTGGATTTTTTGAAGTTGTTAAAATAACCAAAGCATACAAAGATTTTGTGCGGATAAGCTTGCGCACAAGTGATAAAATCCTGGCAGTACATTTTTGCCTAGTCACAATCAGAATACTCATTGCGCCAGTGGAAATAAAACCCTTAAAGCAGCTGTGTTAAGAATTTCCAAGAACTCCTATTGCTAGTTTCCATTCCTTTGTTAATTACCCGTCTTTTCCCTCCACAGAAGTAGGATCAAGACACAGACCTCCTCCACGCAGAGATCTTACCATTGTAAGAATTTACACAGTGGGGGTTTTTTTGTATCTGAAGATAGCTCTTGGTAATACTAAAAATAAATTAAAAGCAAAAAAAGAGTTCCTACCTGTGTAACCTCTGTGTCCCTTTCTAATCCCACAGCCACGTGGCACAAACTTACCGAAGCCACCCATTCCTCCTCAGGTTGAGGAAGAATTCTATACCATAGCAGACTTCCAGACCACCATCCCAGATGGTATTAGCTTCCAAGCTGGAGTAAAAGTTGAGGTGGGTTACGCATTGCCTAAAGTTGCATTGCAGTGAAGTATGAACAATAATTTTTCAGTGAAACATTTGGTTTAATTTAATGTACACATTGTATTTTTATGTTTTTAAATAATTGGAAGCTTTACATTACTTTTCTAACTACTAGGTGATTGAGAAGAATGCAAGTGGTTGGTGGTACATCCAGATAGATGACAAAGAAGGCTGGGCACCTGCCACCTTTATTGACAAGTACAAGAAGACCAGCAATGCCCTGCGACCCAATTTCCTTGCCCCACTGCCCAATGAGATGGAGAAGCTGAAGCTGGAAGATGGCGGTTGTTCAAATGTTTCAGGCGCTGATGACAACTGGTCCAAACCTTTACCAGATGAGCCGACCTCAGCTCCTGAGTCCTGCACCCGACCTAAGCTGAGAGATTGGAAGTCTAGTGCCAGCAAGGGGGCCTCTGCTTTCTCTGGGCCTTTGCCCCCAGCCCCAGCTGCCCCTCCAGTTGAGGAGAAACCAGCTCTGCCACCTCGAAGAGAGTCCATTAATAAGAGCTTTGAATTGGAGGCAGCAGAGAAATCAAGACCAGAAAATTCCAAGCATTTGCCTCCAAAACCCCCAGCTCCTGGAGTCATCATGCCACTGGTCACGCCTAAAACGGCTCCCTTCAAACCAGAAAAGCCTCCAGAGACCAAGAAAGATGAAAAGAGCAAAGCTCTTCCCCTTCGGAATGAGATGGGGCTTGAATGTGGCCATAAGGTCTCTGCCAAAGAAGTGAAGAAGTTTAACCTGAAACCTGTACCTAAACAGCCACCAAAACCCAAGCCAGAAGTGCAGGAGGAGAAACCAGAAGCACCAGCTGTGTTAATGAAGGCCAAGCCAGTGATCCGGCCTAAACCTGCTCCAGCTGCCAAGCCAGACCCCCCAGCAGAGAACAAAGTAGACATCACCAACTTAAGAAGCAAGTTGAGGCCATCAAAACCTTCAGATCTTAGTTCTGGTTCAGCAGAGGTGAACCATCAGAATGACACAGCAATAACTAGTTCCCACACAAGTTCACCCTCTAGCTCTCCCCCGATCACCATGCCTACGTTTTCCAATGAGCCAAAACTTCCCCCAAAACATATTAATGGGCATAGCCAGGAGAGCTCATCCCCCCCTGCAAAACCAGCAGTGCCTCCCCACAAGGAAGCCCCTCAGAGACCTCCTGCCATGGCTCCGAGAAGACCTCCCCCTCCAAAGAAAACCGATCCATCAAGCCCAACTGAACCTAAATCTCCACCCGCTCCAAAAGAAGCCCAGGACCTTCCCAAGGTTGTACCACCACAACTGAGCAGACCCCCTCCCCCAAAACCCAAAGGGTTTGTCCCGACACCAGCAAACAAAGAAAAAGAAGAGTCCAAGGGAAGTAAAGTCCCAATTCCTCCAAAGCCCCAGTTGAAGAGTGAGAAGCCCGGGCCGCCCAAGGACAAGCTTCCACCTTTAGTCAAAGAGCCCAGTAAGGATGAGCTGTATCTTGCTGTGGCAGACTTTGAAGGCGATGAACAAACATCCGGCTTCAAGGTGGGCACTGTGTTTGAAGTTCTGGAAAAAAACAGCAGTGGCTGGTGGTTCTGTAAAAATGTAGGAGAAGAAGTCGAGGGCTGGATCCCCTCGAATTACCTGAGCAAGAAACCTTAGGTAGTAAATGTCCTCTCACACATTGCTATGTGAACACATGAGTAACTTAAGGATTTAAATGAACAAAATATCACTAGCACTACTTAGCTTTTTTATTTATAGGTACCTTTTTTATTGACAAATTTTGTTACGTTTCATTTTTTTATAAAAAATATTTTACCTACCAATGGAACCAGCAATAACACATGACCTTGTTTGGTTTTGTGATGTTTACCTTTTGGTTTTATCTAGATTATATATGAAATCTTAGGTTTAAAAGAAGTAACTTGTCTTTGCTGCCATACGCTAGTCACAGTGTCAGTCTTGTCATTTCTCAGGCTAGAAACAGCAGTAAATATATCTACACCCTTGCCTTTTATGATATGGTGCCTCAATATTATATGCAAAGTGCTTCAGTGCTTATTAAACTGTATGCAGTTGTAGAAGTAGTCCTTGCTGGAATTTGAAAAACATTTGATTCATAATATAGAATCTACATCACAACAGTCTAGATTAGATGTTTAAACCTTGCCAGTCTTAACAGCAGTGGGCAAAACATCCCAGTTCCCTTGAGTAAAAATGAATTCATTGGGGAAGTTCACTGATGTCATCTGGCATTTGAAGTGCTAGTAGTTGGTCACCTCTTTGCCAAGTGCTGTTTGTTATAAAAAAATGCATATTAGCTTTTCCGTATTGTATTGCTTTTCTTCACTGACTGCATAACTAATTTTGCAATGAATTGTAACAGGTGCACTTTCAGTCAGTTCAAGGTTTGCACACACTGAAAGAAGGGAAAGAATGCCACAGTGCTTTTACTTTAATAAGCCATGTTCTTTTTTTAATCCTCACTGTTGCATAGAGGCTGGATAATTCAAGCGGAGAAGGTGAGGAGGGGCTGCACATCAAAGTATTTTAACATGATTACGTTCTCACGCCGAAAAGTGAGATCTGCGAAATGTGAATGGCAGAGCACATCTGCATATCTGACCACAGTAGTAACTGAATATTTGCAGTAATGTGTGCAATGATTTACAGTATTGTAAGTGTACAATCTGTTCTTAACCGAAGTGTGGTGCTCAGATAACAAAGTATGACCATTGTGTAAAAATAATGTTTTACATTAATGCTTGACTGGTCTCAAGTATGGTCAGTAAAACAAATTATTTTTATTGTACAGAAATAAGTAATATCTATTATCACTTTTCTTAGATGTTCCATCTGTTTTTTTTTTTTTTTCTCTGTACTCATTAAGAGGTTAGAAGAAGGAAGTTCTGAGAAGGTATTCGGTTGGCTGATTTATAGGATTTGCTCATTTTTATTGAGATAAGTGAAAAAGATATTGGGAAACAACTGGCTATTAATTTCACAAGTAGTCCCTTTTTTAAGTTCTGCTTTTAGAGAACTATCCAGAAGTTAAAAAGTAAAGTACATTGATAGTTCTGGGTATAATTAGACAAGACTGCAAGCTGTAACACTAATTTTGTTCTGCTTCTAGTTGCTACAGTGTTCTACCATCTGCCAGCCATCCTGGATTTTATACAGAAATTTTACCAACTTAAAAAAAAACTCCTAAAATGAAATTGTCCTGGTGTACTTTGTGGGAAAGGGTAGGGAGGTACAATACAGTGCAAGGCAAACGTATAGGTTGAGGGTGTTATCATTTCAGTATTGTAAACTATTTACTTTTTTTGCTATGTGTTTTTCATTACAATGTATTCTGCTTTTGCTTTAAGTCAATAAAGTTTCTGATTTTCACTTCAGATGCCCTGCTGTTTAAATCCACTCAGTGGTATCATTTTAAAATTTGGTAAATTTTTAATGTTACAGCAGCAAAAAGAAATCACACCAAAAAACAACAGACAAATAATGACAGAAGAAGGAATGAGGATATGAATGAATAGAAAAATAGAATTTACAAGTAAGAAATTAGACCATGTTGTAATGGAAGACCATAAGGTAATGTCAGATATTTTTACATTAGTTCCACTATTTACATTGTTTATTTTTACTTAATTGATTTTAGCTCATCTGGCCAGAGGACCTAATGCCATTGGTGAGGTGTGTGTTCATCCAACCACAATTTACAAGAACTGCAGTATTGGTCAGATTTTAGTGAAACCTGCACACGCTGATCACCTAATGCATTTTTAAAACCCAAATTAAACTCAAGGTCACAATTACCATTTTACAGACACAAGGAGTGCTACTCCCAAGGGTATTGGTCTCAGTTGTAATGTTCATAAAACAAATGTGTGCCCCTCTGCCATCAGCAGTTTTATTTGTGGCAGAATGATGTCTTAAGCTAGGGTAATTTTCTAGTTTAATGCTGGAAAAATAAACTGAAACGGTACTATCCAAAACCGGAACATCAGTGATGTAGTTGTTCATCCAGCTCACGATCCATCACAATTCACAGGTTATTGTAATGTGAGGCACAGAAAGAAAGTGGTTAGTTTTCTTGATTGGCTTTAATGCACAAAAAGAAAAAATCCACTGAGAAGTCAAGGAGGCTCACAAAGTTGGTTGCCTTCAACAGTAAATGAGACATCCTTTTATGTTGCCCTGTCCTCATGAAGTATAAATAAACTTGATTCTGTCCCTTCACAGTTGATCCAGGTTTTGTAGGTGCGCTGTAACACTGCTACAATGAACAATTACATTGGGGTAAGTTCTGGAAGAAATATGATCACACTCTTGCCTTTCCTTTGAGGTACTGCATTTCTATTTGGTCCTTTATTTTTAAAAACAGCACATGTAGAGTAAGCACTATTTATGAATAATCCAATTCCTTATGTCAGGACCAGCAACCTTTACTATCAAAAGAACCATTAAGACAACATTTTAATCCCTAAAAAGTCTGCAGAGGGCCAAAAAAAGAAAATTTGAGCGTTATAATGAAAGTGACACAGCCTGTTAAGTATAAATTAGCCTAAAACATTACTAATGGGTTATAAATCAAAGTTTCTCAAACAAATTACTTTGCAGTCAGCTTCAGTTCTATTTTCTATTACAATACCACAGTGTTTTGTTATATTTGTGAAATTACAGAAGTAAACTTAAAAAATTATCACAAAAAATTTTACTGTGAAAAGTCTATTACCACATTTAGTGATACTTTGAAACAATAGCTATGAAACTATGCGGGACACTGCTCAAGTGCAAATTAATGCCATTAAAGGTAGCCTACTTCCATAATTGAAATTTATGGTGGCCTAACAGCTTTAATACAGTGAAAGGACAGTTCCTGTTCAGTTTTGACTAAAGTCCAGCAGCAGATCAAGCAAAACAGTAAAAAGCAATCAAGTTTGTCCATGGACCATGCGTGTCTAGATCAAGGTCAGCTACTGCTATTGAGGTTCAGCGGTGTTTAGATAAAGAAAAGCAAGGTTGAAATGGTTTGGATATGTGCAGAGGACAGTGGATATATCAGATAAAGAATGTTGACGAAGCTGCCAGGCAGGAAGAGAAAAGGAAGACCACAGAGAAGATTCATGGATGTAGTTAAGGACATGAATAGGGTTGGACTGACAGAAGATGATGCAAGGAATAAGGTGAAATGAAGGTAGATGATAGGCTGTGGTGACCCCTAACAGGAGCCTATTGCAATGATTCTCCACAACAATCCAGTAATTATAAAATCTGCATTTATTAGGAGTTATTTACAACAGTGGTTCCTTCTGACACGGTTTCATTCATAGTCACAATCCCTCCACACAAATGTTATATGTAAACTGAGGCACAGAGACATACAGAGCCATTCAACAAGACAGAAAAGAAAATCTTTTAAAATAAATTTAAATACTTCTGAGATAAGGCCGTGCATGAGGGAGAGAACGATTAAGCTGTACCTGATAGCAGACCTGATTCAGTGTTAATGTGCAGGCCAAACTGCGCTATAAAACCCCTCCTCTCACTCAACAAGAAAACATGTTCTTCAGCTGCAAACTACTGTAGGTTGAAGTTGAATTTTAAAACATCTAAAGGCATCCTTACAGCAGACTGAACTGTTGCACCCCCTTAAAATGATATGAAGAGTTATGTTCCAAAACCTAAATTATTGCTTTTGAACGCCTCAAAATTATAAACCAATTATTTTTCCCCCCCTTCAAAAACAGATGACACTCTTCATATTATCTCCCGTCTCAGTGCAAAAGGAAGGCAAAGTTTTAAGAAAAAATAAACCTCTAAGCAAAAACATGTAATATTGCACATTGGTTAGCAGGCAGTTAATTTACTGCACATGATATAACAATTTAAGGCTTGATACATTTGTAAATTCAGATTTAAATCCCCTATACAACATCCTTGAAAAGAAGAAACTGTTTTGCTTTGGCTTTGTCAGTTCCCATCCAGTGTGACTGATTTTACAGTAAAAATACAACAGAAAATAACAGCAAAGCTATGTAAAAAAAAAATGGTCTTCCTTTGTTTGTTAAAATCTAAATAATATTCTAAAAGATGTAAATGCTTATACCTTTGGATTCAGCCTAGTCCCCCATCTTCAAAAAGAGATAGAAAATAATCACATCCTTCATTACCATGATTAAAAGAAAAAAAAATGTACAGTGATAAAGTTGGATAATATTTTTGTCAGTAAAAAATAAATAAAGGCAAGCTTTGGCAGCTAAGGCAAACTTAACAAGACAGAAACTAAGGCACAGAATAGGGGGTCTTAAAAAAGATTCTGTAAATCATTACATTTTGAAAGCATTTTTGGTCATATTTGGAAGACAGCCCTGATAAACTGGGGAAAACAAAAAGTGCTCATTCACTGGGTCACTAATATTTATAGCATTCCTTTTTATCTTGCATATTAAAAAAAACATTCCTGGCTGGGTGCTTTGGACTAATATAAAGTACTTGTTCCCAACCATACCAAATGAATAGCAACTGTATCATGACTCTCATATTTCACTGGTGAGCAATAAGAAGCGCACTTGAACAGAAAAAGTAAACACTGTATGGAAAAACACATTGAGTGTTGCATATGAAGCATAACAGAACATGAATTAAAACACGAGTTAAAACATAAGTATTCACCAATAAAGAAACCTAATGAAGGATCAGTATTCTGTCATTACTGGTAAAGCAAAATTAAAAATAGAGGGAGCAGGCAATGGTAACACCAGTAGGTGTGTATGTGAAGCTATTGTGCAACATCACAGCATCTGTTCTTATGTGGTAGAGGAGTCTTGGTAAGGCACAAACTTGGAGAGTTTATTGGGAGAACTGGGGTTCGGGCAATTGTAACTCTCACTCATCAAGAAGAAAGCCTCCTGTTCTCTCTTCTTCGCATTTAGCTCATCTTCAAGTGCCTGGGAGTGTGGAAACAATTAGAACAGGATTATTAGACCAAAATGTATGCTTTTTTTAATGTGCAAAGGCATCAATGCAAAGATTATTTGATAATATTTTTACAAATGTGTAATGCGGTGCAGGTACAATATTCCCATGATAAGACAGGGAAAGCAGTTATGTTGTGTTACTTCTCAGTTTTATTCAAATCGGTGTGGTAAAGTCCTCAACAGAGATGAAAACTCTGGTTTACACATTTGCCTTACAAGCAAAAGGTTTGAGTCCAGGTGGGAACACAAGCCTCTCCTCACCCTGGAGGGTCGCGTCAGGAAGGGCATCTGACATAATTCCTCTGCCAAATTACCAAGGCGGATTAATCCGCTGTGGCGACCCCTTGGGGAGAACACAAGGGAGCAGCCGAAGGTACAGTCAAACTCAAAGGAATTGAAATATTTTAGGAATTAGGGATTCTTGTTTCAGACAAGGTGTGAGCTCACCCCCTCTTTAGAACTGCCAAGGTCCCCTTGGGCAAGGCACTGAAAACCCCCCCACTGTGCTCCCTGGCGCCTGTAATGGGCTTGTTCTGCACCCCTTTCAACACTGCATGTTTCTGGTACTACTATGTTGTGCATGCAAAAGTGTGTGTGTATATAACAACTTCCCAAAAAAAAAAGCTGGCTTGTAATTTCCCCCGTCTGGGGATTAATCAAGTATGTTCATTCATTTAATCTACTCCTATAATGTGGGTAGTTTTATGTGCGTCAGTATCTCATACCTTCTTCCTGGGCTTCAGCTGATCTCTCCAGTCCTTCATCAGGTGGTTGTGTTCCTCATCCAGATGTTTGAGCCTCTGAGTCTCATTCTCAATCAATAGGTGACATTTTTCATTCTGCAGCAAAAAACATGCACTAGTTAAAAAATGTCAGCTAGTTGTTGCACTCATTAAGCTGACTAGTGTCTTCTATCTTGATAAAAAAGAGAGAAAAAATAAATAAATAGATCTACAGTCAAAATTAAATGCGCCGCTCATTCACCTGTAGCTGCATCAGCTCTCTGATATTGCTTTCACACTGACCAATCATCTCTCTCATTTGGTTCTCGTGTTTCTGCTGCTGATGCAGCCTCTCTGCCTTCTGCCGCTTCTCCTCCTGCTGAGCGAACTGGAGAGCCACAAAGGAAATGAGTTACTCAATAATTAACCAAATGCTTTGAATATGGAGTGAGACACCCCTCCTTTGCACCTGTTTGATTTTCTCTCGGTCCTCTGAGGCACTGCCTGTTGAGTTAATGCGGAGGCTCTTTTTGAACATGGCCATTCGAGTCTTTGCTTCGCCACGCTGAATCTTAGGCAGTCGGCTCTTCTCCAGCTGCTGCCGAGTTTTCAGGCTCTCAGTCATTCGCTGATTGTAGTTCTGCATCTGTTCCTTCTCCTGTAGTGACAGAGGGGAAAAAAAAGTCAAAGGAGGGCAATGGTTGCATTGCCAAAAATGAAATTTTGCTGCACCAGAAAGCTCCAGTAAGCATCAACTGCTATGATACATCACTTGATTTTGTCACGTACTCATGATTTAGATGCTACCAAAAAGTTAAATGTACATAAACTTATTGTGGCTAGGAGACAGCCACTACTTTACCTTCTCGTGTTTTTTGAGAAGTTGATGCCTCTGGAGGAAGTACTGATCTTTCATCTGCTGCTTTAACAACTGGTGTCTCTCATAAAGGTTCTTCTCCTCCATGTCCCATAACATAGCTTCACGCTCTAATCAAAGGTAAAATGTCAACAATGAATGAATGCAACCTCCCACTACAGCAAAGATGGGATAAAGACAAAAATAAGTCATTATGAAGAGTAGATAAACCAGATCTCAAAAAAAAAATAACTAAATGTGGGGCAAACGCTGTGTTTGTATGGGACACATTAGCAATGCTGGGAAAAGGTAGGCTGAAATTTTCATATTTATTATATTTTTAATTTTACATCAAACTCTGCGGGTTACTGGATTGGCATTTAGCATGTTAAGACAAAATCCATTATATGTAAATGCAATGTTTTCAACCCTCTTGCTAAGTGAATACAATAAGAAACAAAGCTTAACTTGATTTTTATGGTTTCATGTAATAGTCTTCATATACTCCTGTTATTTCAGTTGCTGTTCAGTCTGAAAACACCTCTGGGTTTCAGTAGAGATGCATCCATAGACTTTTGAGCCATACATCATAATCTGTAGCAATTTTTAGAAAATTATAACACATTTACTGTGTCACTTCAGGCCATATTTTCCCTGGTGCGAAACTGAAAACTTGAGCAGGAGAGACAAAAACTCTGTCAGAATATACTGCCGCTCGATTTTCTTTGTGGTAATTTCTGTCATATTCACCAAAGTCTGCAAAGCTTGTGACTTTTTGGTGACCTGCAGCATCCCTGATGGGCACAGCATTAGACAGACTCAACAAGCACTGGGTTAAAGACAAACTTTAAAAGAAGTACGTGCCCTGCAGAGCCAGTCAAAATGTAGGACTTCATTTCAAGATGTCGGACAGGATGACAAGGGATAAAAATGCTGCGCAATCCCACATAAGAGGACATCTGAAAATCATAATTGTGAGGTACGGTTTCCTCAAACTGTACCTCTGATTAGGTGTTGCTTCTTGTTAAGGCAGTCCCTCTCCATCTCTGCAATCTCTCTTTTGTTGTTGGAAATGATTTTCTGCAGTGTGTTGTCCAGGTAGTTTTTCTGATCTCTCAAGAATCTCTCCTCCTGAACCAAAGAAAGGAGAAAGAAGGAGTTAGGAAATGAGCGCAAAGCCAGGCAAGACAAAAGCAAATTATAATATTTTGGGCAGACCTGAGTCCTGTTCAAGTGACACTTCACAGCAAATCATTTAGACGTGTTTCCTTTGGTCTACCTTCTCTTGAATATAATGGAACAAGGCTTTAAATCACCAGAAACCATGACCAAGTTGTTAAAAAAAAAAAAAAAGCTAACATAAATCAGACAAGAGCACCATCAACATTTACAACCTGTCTCAAGCCTCCTGTCACCAGTGGATGGTTCTTTTTGCTTGATGGTACAGCCAGCAGGTAGTATAATAGAAAATAGTATCTGGAGAAAACTGTATACAGCATCATTTGTGGATTCTTTCAAGTACCAGAGGGGTGTACTATGAAGCCAGATTAATGGGTTAGTGAGTAATGCTGAGTTTAAGGTCAGAGTTTACAGTGTCACACAGGTGGCTCTTTGGGGTAACTTATCCTGAACATATAACCTGGTTGGGAAAAGGTTAGGTTCAGAGTTTCAGTTCAAAAATCAGCTGGAAGACCCACGTTTTCACTGATTCTTTAATTTACAGTATGCTTTAAGTGCAATACAGATTCTCTGCTGCTGAAACATGTTTTATAGATGCAACCTAATCAGTCATATCTTACTAATATGACTGAATGATGCCGAGCTGTAAAGTTACAGCAGCGCACACTGTATGCATCATAATTTCAGGGGAATTTACATATATTAAACTGGTAATGCGGTGGTGAAAAATGTATACACGTTTATAATTTTGGTCCCTGCTGCTAAGGCCCTTTTACAATGATGGAACTGCAGCTACTAGAGCTCAGATTTGAAAACTGATCAGGCTGCATTTGTATGCTGTTTATCACTGACAATATTCAAATCAATAAAATTAATGAGTGCCAGAACTGAATGTACCAAGTAACCTGTAATGATTCAGTGAATTATGTTTAAATTTTCAGACAGCTAATGTGCAGCTTGTCAAGTTAGAAACAGACAGCAGCACGAAGCTGTAAAATAAATGTGATAACTCAAATTAATCTATCAATTTCATCACTCACTCAGTCAACTTGTATTCAACGGTAAAATAAAGGCTTATTAATTCCTATGATAATCAATTTTGCAGTATTGTTCTCTGTTTTTTTTCCCCCAACAACAGTGTTGTATTTTACTGCTATAATTTTAATGGGTTAAATGGCAGATAGAACACCCCCCTTTTATGTGAGGGGGGCACAGATCCCACAGAAGAAAGCCTGGGTTAGCAGAGAAACCTGCTCATGGTTCATGGTTTCTAGAAAGAAACTAATGTATTTTTTGTAAGCATCAAAAGACAACAGCCAAACGGCTCCAATTCTGAGCTACTTGCACCACCAAAACAATCCTGACTGGCAAATGGCACTAGAGGCCAGAAGTGGAAAAAGCACATTTGGTTTGGGGTTGAACCAGTTCTATCCAAAATGATCAAGTAACATACCTCTGTTAACTTCATGTCTTGGAAGGCGCTCATCTTCTGTTTCAAGGTGTCTTTACGCTGACTTCTGGGGAGCTTATCAACAGATTGCTTTACCTGAAAATACATTTCAGTACTTTAACTTCAGAACGCAGACTTAGGTGTGAAGTCTTTAAGACTGAGTGCTGAAAACTTCTTTTGATATGCAGGCTTTCTTGACATTCTGTGTGATTTAACTGGACTCAAGAGAAAGAATATTTGATGGGTTATTTTAAACACACATTATTTCAAAATTACCTCCTTTTTCCTCTGTTTTATCTGGTCCTGGAATTTGTGGTAGTCTCGCTCTTGCTCAGCTTTGATTCGTCTGGTCTCTTCCTTCAGTTTAACTCTGTGGTCTTCCTCCATTTTCTCAACTGCCTGCTTCTGGTGCTTCTCCAGATTCTCTAGCTCCATATCATAGTGCTTCTTCTTGACCTGTGACACACCAACAGGAAGCGAGTCCATTGTAATTTTAGCTGGAAATAAAACAGCCTCTGGTATTTCGTAAACCACCAGCTATATGTTGCAATAATACGTATGATTAAGATCAAAAAGTACATTACAGTCCTAGCCGTCCTACAGATCAACTGATTCAGCTGCACTACAAGTGACTTTAAAGCTACCATATAGTTAAAACAACAAGTATCTGACAATGTTTCAATTTAAAATGACAATACAGTGTTTGAAAAACTATTAGAGTAACTAAGTGTGCGGCTGTGACTCACATGCATGTCCTGGTCGAAACGTCTTTGCATTTGTTCTCGTTGTGCTTCCAGCTTGGCATTCAGAGTAGCCAGACTGCGCTGCTCTTCCTTTTGCAGCAGACGGAGCTCACGCAACTCCTGCCGCCTAAACACACACACAAAATGCTTACCTTTAGTTTATATGCATCAATCACGCCATTATTACTAGTTAAACTTAACATTAATTGTCACATTCAATAGAAAAAGCAGCTGGTTCTTCTTATTTGAGAAAAACAAAAACGTATTGGTGGTTTACACGTTCACCTCACAAGCAAACTGTCCCCAGTTAGCAACCGGGAGGGGACACAAGCCAAGCCTTGGGGGTGGGGGTCACAAGCCAGTGCACTCCTTGTGCCAGTACCGAGCCCTGATAAATGGGAGGGCATGCAGCACAAAAATCTGTGCCAAAAATCACATATGTGGAGTCATCTGCTGTGGCGACCCCTTGGGGGGAAAAAAGGGAGGAGACTAAAGTACCAAAACATTAGAGCTTTTCACACCACCTCAGAAAATGTTTAATGATGCTTTACATACGGCTAAGATGAGCATCAGCAGAGAAACAGAGAAGCATAGTAAACAAAATTAAGGTGCAATTTTGTTATGCTCATAGTGGTTTTAAAACAGAAGTACCACAGCAATGCCTAAAGTGACTGAAATAAAATTCTCAGGTAAGCCGTTTGATCTGCTACAACTAGTCGCAAACTAACACAAGTGCCAGAAAATAAATAAATTAATTAATTAATTTAAAAAAAAAATCACAGGTTAGTGCTTTGTTACGGTTAGGAAGGGTGTAAAGTTAAAAGGTTTTTACTCACACTATCAAAACAGTGTTTCTGTGCAGACAGAGCACTAACAGCACTCTAATGAGTGTTGGCATAATGGAAGAAAAAGAATATGCATTTTTGTTTCACCAAACTTAAATTATAAGAATTATCTGAAAAAAATAAAGTCATGTTCTTACTGCAGTCACAGATGCAGTGTCCAAGCCCCACCACTAGATGGCAAGAGTAAACCATAGAAACTCATGCTTCAAATGCAGTGTGTTTGAGAAGACTACAACTACAAAATCCATTTGTTTTTAAAAGTATAAGCAGAGTCTGTGACTGGACAACAAAGATAAAACTATAGTAATGAGTAATATGAGCGACATTTTGCTCT
>VUQH01088772.1:6465-20376 GCA_015106775.1 Etroplus canarensis | reverse complement strand
CATCCCAAACATTTAGACATACCAGCGTTTTTAAAACTATACATTTATCTGTATTATTTCATACTTCAAAAGAGATCTTTCCTTTGTACCTATTTGTGAAACTAAGTCAAGTTAAAATCATCCAATGTCTTACAAAACATTTGGACAATTTATGCGCGTCTGGACTATTTTGACAGAGCGTACAAAAACTTAAAAGCTTTAAAATTAATGGAGCAGACTTTGCTGATGCTGCAGTGTTCCTCTGATTCGCCGCACTGTACTTTCGGTGATTTCCTGCCTCATTTTGTCAGAAGCCAAAGGAAAATAAAAGGATCTTTGCTAGCAAAGACTGCTTTCTTCCTCTTTCAGCTGCTTCCTTTAGGTTTTGCGACGGTGGATCAACTGCCTCCATCTCAACCCATCCTCTTCGATCACACCAACATGTCCTACACTACATCCATGAAGCTTCTCTGCAGTCTTCCTCTTCTCCTCCTTCCTGGCAGCTCCATTTTCAACATCCTGTGCCCAATATACCCACTATCCCTCCTCTGCACATTTCCAAACCATCTCCACCTTGCCTCTCTAAATTTATCTTCAAACCAACCCAATATAAGCCTACTTCATGACTTTTGGGCCACATGTGACCTTAATCACATTTGCCAGTGCTGTTACAGAACTGCAAGTGCCACAGGCAGCTCAGCTTATGCCCAAATGGGTCTGCTTTCAGAGTAGCGTCTATGGATGCCATTAGTATTAGACATTTTAGGAGAGATGTCTCAGGAAATAAAACTGCATGGCTAGTTATGACTAGACCTATGGAAGAACGCATTTTTCACCCATTTGTACTGCATAATATGCTAAATGAAATGATGCGTTCTCTTCTGTTCGTTTCACTGTCCACCTATTTATGCTGCCTTTCTGTCTCTCCCTGTTTGTTCTTCTCAGTGCCGACATCAGCAGCCCTGTCTATGTTAAAGGCCCTCTTTTTCTCACGCTGTGGGCCAGGCTGCCTTGCTAGCCTCCAGACCAGATTATTCCTGAATTGGAACAAACAGCCTCTCTCTCATACACAGTCTCCTTTCCCTCCTTCTTCCTCTTACTCCTCTAGTACTCGGCAGAAAGCAGAACGGGTGGGTTGCCACTGGAATGCACTGACTTGAACTGCCCAGTCCAACCGGCTGGAGGTTACCAAGGCCTGACCAACAACCACTTGACTAACTGTTGAGATCATGAGCCCAGCACATGCAGTAATCAGATGTAGAGCATTGTTCACATTGTGATGAATGATTCAACAGCTATGCAAACGTCATGATCATTCTCTATACTGATCCATAAAAGAGATTTTAAAAATAAATCTTAAGACATTAAGTGTAAATATGTATACAGTCTAACAGGAGAGATATATTAGTACCTGTAAGCTGTTCAGAATTGATAAGCAAAAACTGTTATACTGAAGCCACACACACAAGCCCACAGGAAGCATGTGGTTTGAAAGCAACAGGCAGAGACGCCCTTTACATTTAATTTATGAGCATAAACAGAGTCGCACAGAGTCTTTTAATGACGGGTAACGTTCACCTTCCATACTAAAGAATTCCAGCTATCACACAGATGTGGTCATCTCTGAGGCTGAGATCATATCTAGTTACAAGACGTCGTGTTACATTTGTGGAGGACTCAAGAGTTTTAGCTATTCCTAGAGTTTTCTTTGTCTTCTGAAACCAGTCCATAATTTTCCTGCTCTTCTGGTAGAATCAGAATCAGAGTATTTTATTAATCCCAGGGGGGGGATATTGCTTACTTTACATTCTGTTAAATGTATATAAAAATAAATACCAGTGATAAATATCAGCCCTATATGCAAGATAGTCAAATGTGTAGCATAGGTGGTCCAAGTTGAACAGTACTATTTACAGTATATACACACAGCATGGCAATAGGAAATAGTCCAGGTTTATTAGCCACAGATAGGAGTGGTTTCCTGTGGCTTTCAGTGATGCATTGAGGTGGGATGAGTCTATAAGTAGTGCTTTTAGGCAAAGTCCAATTGCTCTGTGCTAAAGATCAAAGATGTTAAGCTACTGCTAATGAAAACTGGACAATCTAACATCTCTACTTCATACTAAAAGCATTCAGTGGGTATTTACTGAGAGCAGGTCAGTGAGTGCGTACTTACCTTGATCAAAAATGCACCTTCTGATCGCAACTCAATTAATTAATATCCTATTAATCATCAACTTGATAACTAAACCAGGTAACAGAAAGCTAACCAGTGTATTAGCTGAAGTGCCTAGTTCTATTCCCATGTTCAAATATACTGGGCTGTGAAAAACTAAGTACATCCCATAATTCAATAGCTTGTAGAACCACCTTTAGTAGTATAACCTTAAGTAATTGATTTCTGTATGACTTTATCAGACTCACATCCTTGTGGATGAAATTTGGTCCATTTTTTTTTTTGCAACATCGCTTCAGTTCACTGAGGTTTGCAGAGCTTTCATTTATACTCAGCTTTCTTTAGGTCCAATTGGGCTGAGGTCTGGACTGTGACTGGGCAATTGCAACACTTTGATCATTATTTTTTTTTTCCCAGTCATTCTGTTGATTTGTTGACGTGTTTGGAATAACTGTCCTGTTACATGGCCTGATTTTGGGCAAGTGTTAGCTGTCAGACAGATGGTCTGACATTTGATTCCAGAATACTTTGGTCTACAGAAGAGTTTATAGTTGAATGAATGATGCAAAACATATCCAACTCATTGCATTGTTCAGATTTTTGCAGACCTAAGCGGTCATAGTTTACGGTAGAGAACTACTTACAACTTGAGATGCATGAATTATATTTTGTGTAGTGGTTTACACATTTGCCTTAAAAGTGAAAGGTCCCTGGTGTGATTCCAGGTAGGGGCACAAGCCTCTCTCACCATGGAGGGTTGCGTCAGGAAGGGCATCTGGCATAAGACCTGCCAAATTACCAATGCAGATTAATCCACTGTGGCCACCCCTTGGGTAGAATACAAGGTAGATTTTATTAATTGAAATCTAAATAAAAAATTTGATTGTCTTTGGCTGTTCTATCTGCATTGTACACCTCAGGTGAAGTTCAACTATTATTAACTGTTAGTTTAAATTGCACTTGCTGTTAACGGGGGGAGGGGGGGGACTATGTTTAGCCTTAATGTTGCATTGTAATTCTTGGGATATTTAAGATCGTTCCCCGGCATGAGGTCACTATTTGTCTTGGCCAGATAAGAGTGGGAGATTACAGAGTGAGTTGAAAAGTTTACACTTGACCCAATGAGTAAGTGGAGAGAAGGAAAAAATGCTTCATGAGCAGAAAAAAACGACTGAAATTAATCCTCATTCTTGCGGTAACATCAGGGTGAGAACGGGTCATTTCTGATGCATTATGTCACCCTGGGGCTCTTCTGTCATTCCTATTTAGGCAATGTACTTCTTTCCACCCCCCCTGAACAGAGCTTGCATATGTAGGAGACATATACTCAAGATAAGACTGTTGCAATAAAACAACAGAGTGAAACGGAACATCCTATGAGCCATGCAACACACACATTTAAAAGATTTGTTTTTCTACTTCCCCACTGATCACTGAGGTCAGTGTACTGGGGCTTGAACTGGGAAGGTTGCAAAGAAAACTCAGTTGATGGACACAAAATTATTTTGTGAGGAAGATAAATGAAGTTCCTTTTTTTCCTTTGCACCAATGTAATAAAACAGCATCACTGAAAACAAATCAAATGAGAACTTTGCTGAAACTCTTTAGCGATATTCATACTTTTAACCTTAATTAATTCAAACATTTAACCATGTAGGGGTTTTTATTCCTCCATCCAATTAGTGTTAAAACTTGTAACCTAAGTGCAGTCCTTTCATATTCACTATAACTAACCTGTTCAATGCTATTCAGCCAAGCAAAAATGAAACAGAAATATAGAGAAGGTGGCAAGTCTGTGCTTTACACTAAAGCCTGGTTTGAGTAACCAGATTCCAGCATTACCTACCCAGAGGTTGTTATCATAGTAAAATGCATCAAGCAGCTTGACAATGTAGCGGTGGTCACATTTAGCGAGGATGTCAATCTCGACCATGTAATCCTCCAATTCTTCCTCACATTTTGTCTCGATCACTTTGGCTGCAGCCAGAACTCCAGTCTCTTTGTTCTTGGCCTGAGAAACAGAGAAACAGAATATTAAATTCAACATGCATGAGTAATGGCAAACCCTTTAATTGATTTTTTTATGTTACTTCATCTTTTTTGCATGCACCCAGGGAGGGGGGGCTCAAACACTTTCAAAGTAAAAATAACTAACCCTATAAATGCAAGTGTACCACTTCTCCAGAGGGAGCAATTTTTAATCACTTAGTTATACAAAAGACATCAACAGTGAGGGAGTTATAGGGTGTGCCCATGTGCTATAAAAGGTGAGAAGAAAATGCATTACACCATCATTTCCAGTGTTTCTTTTCTCATGGACCATATATCAGTATGTTAGAAGAAAACAGGACATAGTACGATCAACACAAAGATTGTGTAAAAGCTCAAAACCCTCTTCACATTACAAAACTACTGCTGAGATTGAAGAGGCACAGGTTAAATTCTGTGACTGAAAGACGTGACCACAGGCAGTCTAAAAAAAACTACATACATCCCATGATTCCGTACATTGTAGAACCACCTTTTTGGCCGACTCTTCTTTACAATTTTACTTCAATTCATTGAAGTCTGCAGGCATATGTTTACACACAGCTCTCTTAAGGTCCCCCCACAGCTTTTTAATTAGGTACAAGTCTAGATGGTGTACTTAGTTTTTCACAAGTCTACACAGAGTCCTTCGATTTTTTTTAACATCACTATGCATTTGTGAAAGTGTTCTCTTTCAGGGGTCGATTTAAACAAATCTTACAACATGATATACTAATATTTGCAGCACACAATTCACTGCAAACCGAATCAATTTTAATGTCCAAAAAAAAGCACGTCTTACTTTGTGGCCATGACAGTTTCTGCTCATTCGGAATGTCAGGAGGTGCCATTATCAAAATGAGCATATAATTGGCCCAGATGGACAGCTCAAAGCTGAGCACAGTGCTAAAGCTTTGATTCTGTCATGCAACTCCTCACTGAGTCCACATCCTAATGTTTACAACAAGAGGAGCGATGCAAGAGATTAGGCACGTGGCAGAGTAACAGTAACTTCATTAAGAGGCGGATGGGTCAGGATCTGACGGCAAATAGGGTTTTGTCTTCTTTTTCCTGCACGTCATACCTGTCAGCTGTTACGCACAGTGGAACAGGTTTTAATCCCTCCTTTGGATAAATCTTGCTCTCCATCTGAGTTGGTCAGTTTTATCCAGAGAACAGCTTTTCAAACTGCAAGACCAAACTGTCACGTTTACTGAAACCATATCAATTCAGATGGTCTGATTAAAACCTGAGCTTACACAGTGTTTTATTACTTTCTCCTTCATCTGTTCTGCCTTTTTGACAGGCTAATTTGTGGCAATAATTTTTATATGAACTGGCAACATCTTTGTTTTTAAATTAGCAGATTGCCAGTAGATTACCCACAGAACTTTCCACTCACATCAAGTCATTTCTGTGATGAAGGAATCACTTATTGGCCCTACTTAGTAAATGCGGCCCCAAGAGTCTGCACTTGTTAAATTCAAAATTTGTCCAAAAGAAAATATATATGGTTTTGCTTACAATCTTTGCTAGACTTTATTGTTCCAGTTCAAGCCAAAGGGAACACAACTTCAAGATCCACACGACAGCAATTAAAATGCTGACTAAAATTTACAGGCCAAACAGGAACGGAAGCTCCACACCCTCCCTGAGCAACTAAGGAGACAGAGGAACTAAAGAAGAAAAAAAAAAACAAATGCCAGTATGGCTAAACTAGGACACAAAGACAAAAAATCCTAGTGGTTCTGATTGGTTAATAAATAAATAAATAAATACTCCAGTCAAATGGTATCAAATACAGTATGTTCGCTCTTGTGGAGGCAGAATGTTCTAATGTGTGCATTCATTCAGAAGTGCATGTTTAGTGGAAAGACTCAGAGTCCACCTGGAGACAAGCCAAGATTTAAAATAGTCAAAAACAAAGGACTAAAAGTGTGTGTGTGTGTGTGTGTGTGTGTGTGTGTGTGTGTGGAGGTGGGGGGTTACACCATTACTATGAACCTCTGCTTTATAAAAAAACAGGTCAATTTCTTTTCACGACAAAATCCAGATATACAATGCAGCGTGTTGTCTGTGATTAAGAGGATCATTACACAGTGAGGCAAAAGAGCGAAAATTAATAAAAAGAAAGAAAAAAAAATATCTATGCTATGGTATAACTTGTGTGAAATTTGGACCATTTTGTGGTCCACCTCCACTCAGTGTGCCGCAGAAACAGGACAGACCAAAACAGCTTGGTGGGGTCGGATTCCTCCGTGCTTTCCAGGGACTGTGAGAAAAACATCTGAACAAACAGATCAGGTTCACAGCAGCACATCCTCATCACAGTACGCCTAAGATTATGTGCGCTTGTCAAACAGTTCCACTGAAGCTCAACATCCTCCAACAGAGTAACCTACAGTGAGTCAACAAGACATCACTTCTTGCCATCAAACCATCAGTCAGTGTGCTAACAAGTCTCAACAGTAAACTCTTGCAACTGCTCTGCTAACATCACAGCTCTCTGCAACTACGCTGCGTCATCCCCCACAAAGTCGCAGTCTGGGTCAGATTTCAGTAGTGGTTCAGGTTTTGACAAGCACACGATTGTGATAACAGTTGGGGGGGGCGTAAGAAAAACACACGTCTGACACATCCCTAAACTTTCAGTTGCAGAAGAAATGACAGGAGGAGACAACATTTACACTAACCCACAAGATTACAGCAAGAGATGGTGTAGGTAAACTCCAGTTTTACCACAACGCAAACATTAAAACGTTCTAAACTTCCTTGGAAAAGAGCACCTTAGTAGTGAGTTACTGCACAACGTCGAGAATCCTGAAATAAGATATATTATCTTTATGTATTCCAACAACCCCTTCTTGTTCAAACTTCCTTGTTAAGCGCTGTCACTCAACTTCCAACGGCTTGGTTGGCGTTCAACTTCTTAGTAGAATCATGCAGACAAAAGGTAAATTTATACACCCCAGATATTTCTTTCATTTTCCAACTTGCAGACTGCAACCCCAACTGACTTCAAAATTCACAAGTGGTTAAGTTTCCCTTTAATTATACCAATATGGGCATTTTCAGATGGACCGCAGAAGATCAATTTCAGCCTTGGAAGAAAGCAACAGTAATAAATAAAGTCCCGGTCACAACCTTGACGATTTGACAAGTGTATGCCAATGTAGGAAAAAAATCTGCAAATACGTTGGCCTTCGACGATTAAGTTCTAGGTAAGTTTTGTATAAGTTAAGAGCATGTTGAAGTACGCCAGTATAGTACGCAGTTGTAGTACGGCGAGGTCGCTGGAAAATTTTGAGTGTGCACAAAATCTCTGACATTTGCCAGCATACGGCTCATACATCCAGCATACGAGGACCTCATGTTGCGGGTACTCATGCTACTCATATGTCGAAATACATGGAGATGATGTCTAACGTGCCCAAAACATTAATAACTTATGAGTAACGTGTTTTTAACATATATCAAACTTACCTCCAATGCATATTGACGTTTGTAGATGTATTTGACATGTTCCAGTCATACTGAACGCATTTCTAACATACAGCTACCGTATAATTGCGTATGTGCTCCGTTTAAGGGAAGTGGTACTGTATAAATGGGCTTCAAGTTGTGAAAGCTGGCAATACACTAGCATTCGATGGTTTTACATTCTATATGTTAGCAATACGTTATGTATACGTCCATTCAACATCACTGTTCTGCGTATGCCAGCATTTTAGAGGAATCTGGATGCATCAGCATAAGCTTGTCAAATCGTCATGGTGTGATGGGGCCCTAAGACCTATGTACAATTCTAGGTATAGACTATATGAAACCTTACGTGTTAGCAGTCCCAGAACTGTTCCGTCCATCGCTCCACACAGGCATGCCCTCAAATCAAATCAAATCCTTCTCTTTTCTCCCCTTATCTTAGATTTACAGACCAACAGAATGATGGCTTCCTTAGAGCTAAACACGTAGGAGTGTCTTAATGATCCAAAAGAGACCACACGCCAGAGTCAATGATGGGGGCAACTTTGTCACTGGAGCTGCTGCTGCACATTTTTTAATATGGAAACTATTGCCCTCGCTTCAAAAAGGGCACTGTGTCTCTCCGATGCGCATCACACACACACACACACACACACACACACCTTTTACATCTCAGTAGGAGCAAGGCTGAGGAATGTGCCATTGTCTTCAGCTAGTTGGGGGTGAACAAACTGGGTAGACAGAGAACTCCAGACTCCTGCAGTTACGTGGTGCCTTTTAGCATGGCGTGAGGAATGCATTACGTCAATGAGGGTCCTCAAGTAGAGCATATAAACACGTGCATTTTTGTTTACATGTGCACCTTACCCTCTGTATACTTTCTGCTAAGAGGACAAACACTGCGTCACACGAGGGACACCCTAAATTTTTACAAATAAGCAGGACATCAGCGCATGAGTGTATGCGGTTGTTTGTGCATGTTTTGGCATGTAAATGCAGCAAAGAAACGAGGACATAAATTGCAGTAGTGTGCTTACTGCAGCTTGATCAAAATTTGCATTTAAAAGCAACACAATATCCCTGACAGCATGCACTGTATGCAGAACAGATGGGCTGGATGATGTGATTTTTTTTTGCCTGTAACATAACAGAAAGCAGCAAATCTGGCAAAACTTCCAAACTTGCAACTGCTCTAACTCCCACACAACTCATCCGTTATCCATCAGATGACACTGATAGCAGTTGGCCCAGGGGCCACCTACAGCATTCTTAACATGTTCACTCATGAAAAAAACCAAAGTGGCCCAGTTTAAAAAAAAAAAAAAAACATTAATGAAAGAGCACCAGATGTTAAAGTTTGATAGGAAACAATACCATGCTGTACTGGAAACATTAACATGTAAGTTATTACATAATAATAGCATACACCCACAGCCTCTTAAGAAGTAGAAACACAGCTGAATTGATACTGTAGTTGCTGCCATCCCAAGTGAAAACAACTGTTCATCATTTCAAACCAAATAACTCTACTTTCTCCCACTTTATTCCCAAGGAGAACAATAGTCTTATGCTTTGTTTGAGTCTGGTTTCCATGGTTTCCACCAGAAGAACCCTGCTCTGTCCTATGAGTCCCATCAAAACACTCGGACTGTTTTACTTGTAGTGACAGGACCAACAGTCAGAGTCCTGTAGTGTTTAATTGCCTAAATGACCAAACTGTTAAATGGTCATTTTTAATCTAGCTTTAGTAAATACATCAAATATCATTTTAAAGCACATATCAATTTACACTGAGTTTTAAAAACAGGGTTACAACAATTCTTTTCTTTACTTAGACTAGTGAATATGCTGATGGTTATCTGCAAGTGTCCTGCTCTGTCAGCTCTGCAGTCCTGAGATATTCAGTTTACTCAAATACAAAACAAAGAATGCAACAGAGCCTGTTGTTTTTGATTTCTTAGAATTCTCACTGGAAAATGTCATCATTAAAACAGTTGCTGAAGAATTGAGCAACCTTTGCAGCACTGAAATCCTTAAGACCATAACCTTTTCCAGTCTCATGAGTTTTAAATCATTCCCCTCTCTGGTCCTCACTGAGGGATAGCGTGAATGACATGTAATGTAATGGATGAGGGTGGAGGACATTTTTTATACAAGAAAAAAAAATGTGTTCTGAGAAGGCCTACAGCTAACTTACACTAATACTAGAGATACTGTTATGATACCAGATATGCATTTATAGGATGTTTTATACTACCTTTACCTAAAACCAAAGGCTTTAAAGAAAACTAATTTCTCAGGCTATGTCCTACTGGAATAAACTTCCATTATTTTTATTAAGTTTAAGAGTACTTAAAGGTTCAAAGTGAGATTACAAACAGAAAATTTTAGGAAAGAAATTTGCTTGGGTTATATGTTATTTTATTTGCAAAGACTGATGATAGTTGTGATGTTGGTTTAAATGATATTCCACCATCACTCAGGTTGTTTTGCAATTGAATATTTGTGTAATATATTATCTCAGTGTTAAACTGCATGCGTGCTTGCTCTAGAAAGTTGAATTAATTATTCAGTTTTCATCCTATTGTACTTAATGTAAATACTGTCCGCCTGCAGTGTGATGGTTATTGTTCTGAATAGTTTTTATCTGTGGACCCCCCGAATAAAGAAACAATAAATAATAAAGTCCACCATCAGTGTGCCTTTATAGCCATCTTGATTTTTTCCAGTGTAGCACATGTGCAGTAACTACACCCCTTTCTCCACACATTGTCTACCACAATGTAAAAATAAATGCCTCTCATCTCCCCACCCCTCCATGTGTCAATCTATTTTCATAAACCATCTGAAGCTCCCACTAGACAAAAGATTTAGAAAGGATAAGGCCAGATGTTACTGGCCTATGTGTCAGCCTACATACTATAGGTACTGATTGAGTAAGTAAACACACACACAAAAGCACACGCTTCCAGTCCCCTGTATGTGTACCTTTTACTATTCAGATGCACAAGCGCACACAACCTTTTAAAAATTAATCAAGCCAGGAAATAATGTTAAATAACCTATGTTGACTAAGCTATTAATGATTAAAGGGGGTGCGTTGGTTTGAAAGGACGCTTCTTGATACAGTATTTATCAACCCTGAAAATAACGTAGTGTCAAAACATCACCTTAAAAATGCTTAACTTTCTTCCCCTTTTAATTATCTTTGTTAATTTTGAATCATAACATAAACAAGAGCAATTATTTGATGTGTCAAGGGACCAGATGACCTTATGTGCCCGATAACGCAGAGAACTTTCTCTGGGGTCACTCACCTACTGGTTATATAAGCATTGAACACATACAACTCCCTTCAGGAGAATGTGTGCTAGACCTTTGTCCCGTTATAAACTTGTAAACTGCCTCACCTATGTAGGCTCTCCCCACATGTCTGAGCAAGTATGTAGGTCTCATCCCACGTTACCTCAGACAGCAGTTGTATGTGGAAGTGATAACCTTTCAGTCATATGAAAAGGGTGGCAAAAACAATGCAAATCAAACAGTTACATGTAGGCTGTCGACTTTTTATCCTGTTCTTGCAAATGTTTCAAGTGGAACATTTGAGCATTTCTGAATGAAAAGTAAATGCTGGTCAGGGGTAAGCGCTAATCCTCAGTGGTGGGGCAACTTACTACTTGAATCAATTTTGCCTTTGCCACCTTCATATTTGCAGTATGAGTCAAAAGGAAATTACTTAAGCGAGCTTAACACCCTCCTAAAGTTCAGACGGGTGAAGATAAGAGTTCATCGAAATAGTAAAAATGCTAATCTGAGTCACCTTCAGTTAGCAGAATTTGCTTATAGCAATTAATCTTTTTAGGAAGTATGAGGTGATTAAAAAGGACTGCAGTAAAAGATTGCAGTAGTATCTCTCTCTCTCTCTCTCTCTCTCTCTCTCATATATATCTTAGGTAATAAGTTTAGATATAAAAACACTCATTGAGCTTAAAGGTCCACAGTACAAATGGTTTATGTTGGAGCATTTGCCCAATAAAGCATGAAAACCAATGTAATCATCTTTTATTTGCTGAATAAAATACATTTATGTGAAATATGCTACATGGTAAAATATATTGGGCCACCTGCAGGACCTTTGAATGACATTCCATTTTAAATCCATATGCATCTTTCCTTTGAAGCTTAACAGCTTCCAATCTTTTGGGAAGGCTTTCTACAAGATTTTGGAGTGTGTCTGTGGGATTCTTTGGCCATTCATCCAGATTAAGGTCATTTTTGAGGTCAGACACTGACAATGAACAAGAGAGCCTAGCTCACAATCTCAGTTTTAGTTTATCTCAAAGGTGTTCGATGGGGCTGAGGTCAGGGCTTTGTCCGGGTCAGTCAAGTTCTTCCATATCAAACTCATCCAACCATGCCTTTATCAACCTTGCTTTGTGCACTGGAGCACAGTTATGCTGGAACAGAAAGAGGCCTTCCTCAAACTGTTCCCTCAAAGTTGGAAGCACAGAATTGTCCAAAATGTCTTGTTAAATTGAACTTGAAGCAAGATTTCCCTTTACTGGAACAAAGGGGCCCAGGCCAACTCAGACAAATAACCCCACAGCATTATCCCTCCTTTAAACTTTACAATAAACAGTGCAATCAGGCAGGACACGCTCTCACGATACCCACTAAACCCATACTTGTCCCAGACTGCCAGATAGAGAAGCGTGATTCATCACTACACAGAGCACATTTCCATTGCTCCAGAGTACAGCTGCAGCATGCTTTACACCACTCCTTGATGCTTGGCATTGTGCTCTGTGGCGTAAGGCTTGCATGCAGCTGCTCAGCCATGGAAACCCATGCCATGAACCTCCTAATGCACAATTTTTTGTGCTAATGCCAGAGAAGTTTCTGAACTACAATTATTAAATCAGTAGTCACACTATGCACTTTAGCACTCAGCAACCAGGCTCTGTATTTATATTGTCTGCCACTTCAAGACTGATTGGCTGTGGGTCCTAAATGCTTCCAGTTTGCAATAATGCTCACAGACTATCTAAGAGAGAAAAAAAAATTAAAAAAAAAAAATCACAAACTGACTTCTAATGTGGCATCTTATTGCAATACCATACTGGAATTCAGCAAACTCTTGATCCATTCTTTCACAGAAGTTTGTAAAGGCGGACTGACTGGCTAGGGGCTTGGTTTTTCACACCTGAATTCAAAGATTAACATGTCCAATACTTTTGTCCATATGGCGTAGTAAAAAAAAAAAACTATTCCACCCAAAAAGAGATTGAGGACTTACATCTCTGCCTTCATCATGTGGCTGAGACTTTTTAAAGAAAAGGAAATTTATACAAATGTCTACATATTGGTTTGATCTATGATCTGTTAGTGCCAAGAAAGCAAAGAGTTTAATTTTAACAACAAAGCATAGAAAAGTGACTAAAATGTTTCAAGATTGCAGAGCCAGAACTTACCTTTCACCTACAGATCTGAACATAAGTGCAAACTTTACACCAAATCATTATGGCTAACCCCAACTTTAAAAAAAAAAAAAAAATGACAAAGTAATAAGCGAAGCGGATAAATGCATCAGTGAAGAGCAAAGATTGTTTGGCATATTTTCCTCTTCTGATTCGAGAGCGCCACTCAAGCGCGGGTTCATGCATTTGCATCTAATAACAAGGCATCAAGTATGACAGAATGAAGCAAATGTGTACCAAACACGCCTCAAAATTAAGCAATGAGCCTGTTCAGGATGTGAAAGTTGTGAACGTGTCCAAAATTTAACCTTGAAGTGACAAAAACAAAGCAGGTCAATGAGGCAGGAAGTTAGAATATACTGCAGACAGCCTTAGAAGAAAATGACCTGTTACATGTAATTTTTTTCAAATCAGTAATAAACACGCGAGGCCTTCAAACCCTTAAATCTCATGACAAATGAGTCAAACTTCCTGAGTACAGACTAGAAAAAAAGATCAGAAGCTTTACAGAGTCCTAGTTCGAATAACCCACTAAAACCGAACTCAGACATGTTTTGTAAGATGTTGGATTAATCAGTACACCTCTATCTCGAAGTGACTGTCACATGCATGGCATGTTTAGAATGTGCTTTCATGTTAATTCTGCATCTTTCATTCTCTTGATCAATAATGTTGTCTGAAGGTGACTACAATGAAAATCTTTCAGAAATTCTCATGCAGATTAACCTCAGGCCTACAAACAGAAGCACAGATCAAGCTTTTTGTGAA
>VUQH01088771.1:0-17652 GCA_015106775.1 Etroplus canarensis | reverse complement strand
GTTGGATAAGATGATGGAGGGTAGCGCATGCCAGCTAGGGTTTGATCTTAGCCTAGCACGGACACCCGCTCGCTTCCCACGCTTCCACTTCCTCGAGCACCGCTTGCGATGACGTCCCTCTTGGCCACCGGGATCAGGCAATGCCGCGGTCTGAAGGTCTGGTCCACATAGCAAGCCGAGGTTGCATAGATTGCTGAGTACATCCTCGTGCAGGTTGCCTGCATGACTACTTAACTGGAGTATGGTCTGGCGGTTGTAAACATGGACACCGCTGTCTTTGATGTCCATGCAGTTGAGAGTCGGGCTAGACAAGGATAATTATACCAGTATTAAGGTATAATTACAAGGATAAAGCACCTTTTTCAGCTCCTGGAGTGGCCGCTGCGTGCTATCGCGCCGCCATCTTGAGCAATCTAAAGCAATTTGAATGTGATGCTATAATAGAAGGCCACCACTGCAACAAGCCTGTTCGTGAAATGTCTTCCCTCTTAGATATTCTACAATCAGCTGTAAGTGATATTATTGCAAAATGGATGCGTTTATGAACCACAACAAGTAAACCATGAAGTGGCAGAACATGTAAAGTTCCACTGTGGGGCTGGTGAGTGCTGAAGTGCAAGGTATATAAAAGTCACCAGTGGGCTGCTGACTCAATAACTGCAGAATTTCAAATCTTCTCTGGCATTAACATCAGCACAAAAACTGTGTGCCAAGGGTCTCGTGGCATGGGTTTCCATAGCCAAACAGCTGCATGCAAGCCTTACATCATCAAGCACAACGCCAAGCATCAGATGAAGTGGTGTAAAGCATGCTGCCACTGGACTCTGAAGCAGTGGAAATGTATTTTGTGGAGTGATGAATCACACCTCTCTATCTGGACGTCTGATGAATGAATTTGGGTTTGGTGAATGCCACAAGAATTTTTACTTGCCTGACTGAAACTGTAAAAACTGTAAAGTTTAGTGAAGGAGGGATAATGATATGTTTTTTCCTTGGGTTAGCCTGGGTCCCTTAGTTTCAGTGAAGGGGAATCTTAAGAAGACATTTTTGATAATCTATGCTTCCAACTTTGTGGAAACAGTTTGTGGAAGTCCCTTTTTTGTGCTCCAGCATGACTGTGCCCCAGTGCACAAAGCGAGGTCCACAAAGGCATGGTTGAATGAGTTTGGACACAGAGCCCTGACTTTAACCCTATTAAATACATTTGAGATTAACTAGAACAGAGATTGCCAGCCAGGCTCTTTGGTCCCATAACAGTGTCTGACCTTACAAATGCTCGTCAAGCTGAATGGGCAAAAATTCCCACAGACACTCTCCAAACTCTTGTAGAAAGCCTTCCCAAAAGCGTGGAAGTTGTTACAGTTGCAAGGAGGGGACCAACTCCATTTTAATGCCTATGTACTTAGAATGGGATGGGATAAAAACTCCTGTAGGTGTAATGTGTAGGTGGCCCAATACTTTTATCCATATATTCCATAGATAAAGAGAGTACTAATGATGCACTAACTGAAAGTTACACTGTACTAAGAGTACTTAAAGACTGAATGGGAAAATGTTTTATTTTAATGCCCATATAATTAGAACTTATACTATTATGTAATAAGGGCCCTCGAGGTAATTACCTCAGCTGGCAATAATATCTGAGGACATTAAAAACTGGTATTACTGCTAAAACCATTGCAAGACTGAGACCCTTATATGGGGTTATTTAGGTTCCCCTTTAAACAAAAAGTTTACTATCTCTTGTCTTAATTCCTTTTGTTTACATGTTCATCCTGGTATAGGTAATCACTAGACAGTCTGCATGTTATTTGCAGGCTGTAATCTAAAGCATGAACAAGAATCAATTACTATTTACTTCAACCACTGCTTCTCATATGTCACTCACACTGTAATCTTAGAGCTTGTACACATTGCATTTGGGTTACTTCAGTTAAGCAGATCTACCAAATTAATTTATGCTGCTTATTAGACTGTGTAATATCTTTTTAGGACAGGAATAATTAAGTTTATAATTAATTTAATAATTTCATCATTTAGTATTATATATTTATATGTGTTAGATTTAAGTAGGTTATTACCAGCCATTTGTCTAAGCATACAAATTTGGCTCCTATCTGCCATTGTTTACAGGGGGCATTTGTGGGTGTAGCAGCCTCTGAGTAATATGTGCAGTTGATAGTACAGACTGAGTGTATACAGTTCTGTTGTGTTGGTGTTGATTAGAGAAGCTGATTAAAAGAGAAACTACCAAAATATCAAGGCTGAAATATTAACAGTTGGAAGTATATTTTAGAACTCATAAAGAGTTATTTAAAAGAAAATGATAAAGAGTTCTTATGATGATATAAAAAGGCTGATGATGGGTAATTTGACAAAAAAAGAGACAATTTTGTCATTTTATCCTAAGACTCTTTATTGGAATATTGGCTAATAAGGGGAAACGCATGACAAAAATTAATCTCAAATACAATGACAGTTTCACCTTCTCCAGAACATTTCTTGTGTAAAGAAGACCTTTGGATATATGCTACTGTCAACTGTCTGGCACAAATTGCCTTAGCCTGAGCGGTTTGAGATGATCAATTCTACCAAAACATGCATCATTGTGACATACTGCAATGTTGCTGTAGCAGTAGAGATCAATTCATCAGCAGACATCTGAGTGTGTTGAAATTGTTTTATTGTGCAATATGGTCAGTGATGGATAAAAAACTGGATGAAGGCCAAGTTCCATCATGCTGCACTAAAAAAAAACAACAAAAAACAAAACCAAAAAAAACAAGTGTAGCATTTCTGCTGATAAAGAAAAGTTTGCCGCAAGATCATGGATCATTTTCACTCTCCCACATCACTGTACTGTTCCCAGCACTCTCCCCATCAGCCCTCAGACAGTCATTGACATGGACCACATAGCTGAGCAGCAATTCTGTGGTTCAAATGAATAATTCAACCATAACCAATAAGCCAACGTTCCAGTGCTCAGCCTGTGACACAAAAATGATAGCATCCCCACTTACGTCTGTTGAAATTACAGAGATTAATAAGAGCACACAAACATCGGCACATGGACAAACAACAGCCGCCATGTTTGATTTGCATGGATTTGGGAGAGGAATCTATTTAAGCGCTGTTTACACATGGCTTATAAGGGGCAGGGGAATATGACACACTATCTCAATAACCCAACATTTCTCTTTGTTGATCTGATTATCTAAGGATGCAATATAATTAGTAAGAGTAGTTCCTGTTTTTAAGGAGAAGCAAAGTATATTATGTTCACAAATCAAAATGGATAAAGATGCCAAATATCATGCTGTTGACATACACATATGCTGCTGTCTAAGTTTAATGTGATAATACGTTAACATTTGAAAATTAACACTGAATGCAAAGCGAAGCTAATCTGATGTTAAAAGTTTGCTGGTATTTGTTATTGGACTTGTTACATTTTCGACTGATGATGGCAGTAAAAAGAAAATAAAAGTGTCACCAAAGTTATTACATATCATCCTGAGGGGAAGGTGAATTCATCATTTTTCATAACAGTATTGAAACTGAAGAGTTGCCTGGGCATTTTACAAAAAGTCAGCCTTAGGGTATAAAGTCAAAGGCTAACCAAAGTTATTAGGCTTCCTTCTTTGGGGATCCAAAAAGTTGGTGGTAAATTTCATCTTTGAATGTGTGATGTCTAATGATCTCAAGGAATCATGATGGCCGGCAAGTATTCAATGTTGCAATATGCATTCTCACCAGTAGATGGCACTAAGTATCACATGCTGGGCCTTTAAAACTGCTGGGTTAGGGTTAGGAAGAAATCATGGTTTCTGTTAAAGTACAACAGTTGTCATGTCTTTTAAAGCTTTGTTTTCTTGGACGTGGTGACTCCTCCCTGTTTTCCCTTGACAAAATACATGCATCTGACACAAAATGTACTTCCTGTTGAAATAAATTACTTACAAATGTGTGCTCTCTAACACTAAAATTGTGGGGAAACATAGATTGCTGATTATTTTTCATTAAACTGGACTGTATTTCCATTAATTATGGTAGGCACTGAGGCTCTCCAGCTGGTAAAGCATATATTCATTTTTTCTCTCTCCCCTCTCTGTGTTTAGGTCCTTCTGACAGTATCAGATACCAGGAAATTTTACACTTGTGGTGATTTGATGATTAGAATATGGATACAATCACCAAATCCTCATTTCACAGGTTCCATCTTTTCAATTATGAGGATTTGTTTTGATTTTCTATTGTTAATTACTGCAGGTAAAAGTAATTAATGTTTCTTCTTCCTCATCTTAGATGCATTCATCTATCAATTAAAAAGATAGAGTTGTAGTAAAAAATAAATAAACCCAGTCTGTAACACAAACATAGACAAATTACATTAAAATGTTGAGTGTCAACTTTAAAAACACCATAGCTGTCCAGAAAAAAGGATTACTACATTGTTCTTGTATTCCTCATTTATATGCATTATGGCAGGAAGTTCAGAAGGTTGTTGGTTGGTTGTCTCCTGGGTCTTGGGTTTTAAACCTCTCCTATGGCCTTTTTAAATGGAGGCCGCTTGTTCTCCACGTGTCTGTGTGGGTTTATTTTCACCCTAAGGATGCATGTTAGGTCATTGCCCTCAACCAAGACGCTGGCCTTAGACCAGGAGTTGCTCCCCAGGAGCTTCCCTGTGGCTGCATTCTGCTCATACATAGTTGACAAGGGTCAAATACACAGAAAAAATATATCCACAGGGTCTAATAGCTGTACAGTTTAAAACCTAAAATTAACTGGCAAAGAAAAGCAAGCACAAAATATCAAACTAACAAGCCTACATATAAAAGAGAGAAATACCTGCAAATGATGCGCTATAATGTAGAATGTTTTATTTTTTGAGGAAAACTTTTAAAAAGACTGGGGCTGTAGGGTTTGCGTAATTGCGTCCATCTAAGAATTCAAGGGTTTTTAAAGTTCAAGCTAAAGCAGAATACAGAGACAAGACGGACACCTTAATAGTAATGGTAGCTGACAGTGTGATTAGCCACTGACAGCACCATTAGCCAGGAAAGTCACCCACTTTAAGGGCCATGCTTACTTACTTTCTTTTGCTTTCTTGTGGCACCTCTGAAGCTCGCTGTTACCTGAAATCAAACAGTTTTCTATCTTTACACAAGAGCCGCCTGCAAAGTGCTGGCGATGTGTTCAAGGATAGCAACACTGAAAGGTGCTTTTGCTCCTTTAGGCATATCATTTTCTGATATTCTGACATACATTTGCTGTTATTGATACAGGGAAAGCCACATGCAAACGATGAACAACTCAAGCACTGTAGGCTGCGGTGAAACCAACACACTCAGAACAGCCAAACACTACAGCTATGGATCAATATTGCTTTCTCTTGACAGGGAGTGATTGATCACAGACCGACATGAGATTTCAAGATGAAAACAGCAGGTGTCTTCTCTGGAGGAGGATGTCGAGTAACAGAGCAGTGCACCCGCTGATGAAACCGACAGGCCGGCAAAGACATAGAAACCAGAGCCTTCACTCGCCCACGCACCTTACGTGACTAGAGAGACTCAATTGAAGAGACGGAGACTGTGGATGCAGCAGCTCTTGCCGCTGCTGACGCCTTGGAAGTCTGTTACACTGGTCTCCCACTGTTTTGAAATGATTTTCAGTTGAGTTTTTCAGTTTTGTGTTAGTTGCAGAGGGACATGCCCTGACCAGTGTTAAAGTGAGGCCTTTTTTCAGTGATTATGCGACTGAAAGATGTCTGCTTAGATGCGTATAGGTGGGGGGCTCATCTTAAACTAAATAAATGTTTGTTAGGATTTAAACCAGAACATTCGGGTCATCCTGTACAAAGGACACTTCGACATTTCTTTTTCACATTTATCACTGAACACTTGCTCTCAGTCAAGTTTTGTGGAGCTACATCCTTGAAGTCTTTTGAATGTTTTACCAACAGACTGATTTAACATAATGTTCTGCTATTACAGAATCCACTACTGATAAGACAGTCTTTTATCACAAAGCAGATGTTTAAAAAAGGACAAAGCATATACAAAAAAACATAAAAAAGCAAGTTGCACATTCATCTCCCCTAGTGACCGACTGTCTGTGTCACCCATCTATGTGAAGAAATCACAATACATGGTGTGTTCAGGGCATGAGGCACCCATTCTGGATTGATTATATGGCTATCAACACCCATCAAAGACATCAGTACTATCCTGCCAGGCTTAAGTAATTCAACTGCATGTTCAGACATGTTTAGGCAGGCTTTTGAAACTTCAAAAAGGTTGAAATGTTTGTGATAACATCTCTTGACATCTATTCATGCGGTCCTCTGAGTCTGTGAATGCAATGTGTTGCAGGCCTTCTAAAGGGCAGGGGTGACCACAGAGAAGCAAAGCCATGTTTAAATCTTGACATTTCATGACAACCTGCGACAAAAGGACCAACTTGCTTGTCCTCACTTGCACCGTCACAAAACTGTATTGTGGAAAAATAACAGTTACATGCTGAACATACTATTTCTGCTGACATTCTGTGTTTAAATATATTATGCTTAAGCCATATTGTGAATGTCTCTGCTAACATGTTTGATAAGACTTCTCTAATGAAAATACACAGCATCGGGTATTTAAACAAGTGGAAAAACTATTACACTAACAGTGAAGTGACCATTAGCAGCTGTAGTAGACTGGTGATGTTATAAACCATTACGTTTGCATGTTAGGGTGAATGGATGGATGAACAAAACATCAAGCTTTAACACAAAAGCATGAAACCTGTTCCCAACTAGCAGTGAACATGAAGTGCTGAAATGCTGTGACCAAAATAGAGTGTCAGACATTTTTTTAACTCAGTCATTGATTTACACATTTATTTTGACAACTAATTTATAGCACAGGACAAAATGAAATTCCTACTGTGTGTAAAATAGACACTGAGAAACTACAGTATCTGCAGCAGACAGATCTCAGTATGATACATTATATTTTCAATTTTAGGGCTCTTTTTTGCCTTATCATTATTTCCTTAAGTAGTTATGCAAAAAAGTAAGTGCGTAAAATTATATATAGTGGCTGCTTTATAAAGTAAACCTTGTTAACTGCTCACTTTAATAAAGTTTTTTTTATTTCAGTTTTGATCATTATGGGTCAATGCTCATGAAAATCAGAACTCTAGCATCTCAGATTTTTAGAATATTTCATTTTGATTTTGAGTAAATTACTATTCAAACAGTACAAATACCATGTATGTGTCAGTCCAGTTCTATGCACACAACTATAATCATGGGAAACACTGCTCCCTTGACATTTGTCCATCAACACTCTCCACAAAGAGGGTAACCCACAAAAGGTTATTGACTGTTTGCAGAGTGATGTAGCAAATCATATTAATGGAAAGATGACTAGAAGAGAAGGAAAAGGTGCACAAAGAATGAGGATGACTGCAGCCTTGAGAGGATTGCACAGAAAAGCCCATTAGAGAACTTAGGAGAGCTTAACATGGAGTAGACTGAGCCTGGTGTCAGTGCTTCAAGATCCACCACACATGGACATCTTCAGGAAATGGGCTCCAACTGTCATAGTTCTAATATCAAGCCGCTTCTGAACCAGAGACAATGTCAGAAGTGTCTTACCTTTGCTAAGAACTTGGTTGTTTTTCGGTAGTTCAAAGTCCTCTTTTCAGATGAAACTAAAAGTTGCATTTCATTTGGAAATCAAGGTCCAAAGACTCTGGGGGAAGCGTGGAGAGGCACAGAATCCAAGGTGTTTGATGTCCAGTGTGAAGTTTCTGTAGTCTGTGATGATCTGAGGTGCCTACTGGTGTTGGTAGTGCTTGGTCTATTGTGTTTTATCCAGTCTAAAGTCAACGCAGCCATCTAAGATATTTTAGAGCATCTCATGCTTCCATCTGCTCACGACCTTTATGAAGATGCTGATTTGCTTTTCCAGCAGCACTTAGTGCCAAAACAACTAACAAATGGTTTGCTGACCATAATATTACTGTGCTTGGTTGGCCAGTCAGCTCGCCTATGTGGTATTGTCAAGTGGAAGATGAGAAACACCCAACCCAATAGTAATAATATCTTAAGCTGAAAATAAAAATGCAGTGATGTCTCTAATGGTGCTGGGCCTCATCCCGATCATGGCTGCTTTGATCCTAGCAATTTTCAAGTCTCACCTGTTCACAGAGAACAAAACATTTTCAGTGATGTAACATCAAAATGACACATTTAAATTCATTATAAAGTTAATGCTTCTCTGCCCACACCTATTTTAGATAGACTTGCTTTCAGTTTTGAGATAAACATATCAATACTGGTAATAGCTGGTTAATAAAATCAAATACAACTACTCTACAGTAGGCATTTATTCAGTGTGAGACAAACTTTCTTCTTTCTGAGATTGTTTTATTGCTGTGACAATTGGGTTATTGTATTTTGCAGCCCTTTTAACTCAGTAGGATGTGTATGATGAATGCTCCAAAGGTATATAGTGCAATATTTAAGGGGTCTCCATGCTTCACAAGAATGCAACACAAAATTCAAAGCAAATGACTTGATTTAGAGGCTTGTTTTTTGATTAAATACTGTGACTCAATTTCAGAGGCTAACAGAGAGGAAACTATAAAAGGAAAAGAGAAGAAACCCATTTATTTATTTTTCAATTCTGTCCATTATCTCGGGACCATATTATTATTATTGGTCTTATAATACAGCTGATACTTACAATGAAGAATTAACAGTACTAAAGAGTTGTAGTCACTGTTCACTACATTGATGATGATGATTTAAGCTTGTCTTTTTAAAAAAAAAAAAACATTGTCACTCACAAAGGATTATTAGACCAATATTGATGGTGTAATTCTTCTGTGTCTTATTATCTCAACTTAGCCCAACCAAGAGGAACATAAACAGCACCCAGAAAATCCAAAGGATGGAAAATATTACTGGTTTGGAGTCAGGATGAGGCAGTTTAGTGTGAGATGAATTCCTACATTTAGACAGTCTCCTCCTCCTCCTCCTGAGAGCTGCAGGGTCAAGGTTGGGGCGTAATCCAATAAAGCTGATTCACTGTCTTGCTGTAATATGGGGTTGCAGTGTTCTTAGATGCTAGGAAAGGAAGGTAGACTGGTAATTGTCCTTGAGAAACACCACTGGACTTTACTGACGACATTATTAAAGACTGGCAATTAAAACTCAAAACTCTGCTGACTCTAATCTTTTAAGACAAGTGTTTGGCTTGTTGGTAATGTGACTTTCCAAATGAGTGAACTGAGAACAATGCTAAGATGCATAGCAGCACCTTCCCCAGTGCTATGGAACTGCCCTTGAGGGTGCCAGTCGCTCTGTTATGGAAATTGCATTGGCTACTTGTCAATGGTGATGTCTTGGGAGGCAGGGCCACCTAATTGGTTTAAAAAGTATTGCCTTGCCATTGGGGAGAGCATATCAATGCTTGATAACCAGACCAAACCGGAGGATTTAAAGAGCAAGGCCTGATGAGAGGAGAACATTGTGATTATGGATGTAAATGATGCTAACATTTTGTGGCATCCGACAACATACTACAGAGTTGACATGATGCAGGATGAGAGCATGCACTCAATATGCAGCAATTTTGTTGAATATCAACTAACTTCAAGGGGGAAAAATGCATTTAGTAAAGACTGAAAGCTACATTATGTAAAGATAAAAAAGAATGTATGCAAGGTTATCAGTTTGCAAATATCTTTGCTCAGAGGTTCCAAACAATTGTGGATAGTGATTACTCATAAATTCTTTAAAAGCCTTAAAACTCTAGTTTTAAACTAAAAAGGTCACATCTTTCCATCTTGGTTTTGCTTATCGCCTTCCTCATTTTGCTTTGAAATCTTTTTAATTGTTTTGGTTCTGTCCCAATGTTTCTCCTCCCAGAAGATACAGTGATATGTAAACTAAAGAGAAATTGATTCCCCTGCCCTTTCTCTGGATTCATTTACATGTTGTACTCAGCTAATCTTCGGTAAATTGTGGTCAGAACTTGTAAAGGTCACGGATCTCGGAACCTTACAAGCAAGAGACGCTGTCTGTCCGAGTTCATCAGAGCCTAGGGATGGCACATGGGAGGTGACAGACAGCATGGGGGTTGATCAATGTGCCGACAGCTATTAGGTAAGTGGGGCTGAAAGGGCAAGTATGTTTAAGTGAGCCACCAGGGGAGGCATGGTTTCCATCACTGAAATGGAACATCAGCATTGACATTAGCTGGCGATAGTGTGTTTACATCCATAGTGCAGAGGCAGAGACATTCAGGATGTTAAATTTTAAGGGTAATTATTTCTAAGAAGTCAGAATTTATAACTCTTTAGTTGTTAGCGTTGTTCTCAGTTTACTCATTTTGTTTCTCATTTGCCCCCTGGGAATCAATAAAATATGGTTTATTTGTTAGTTTTTAACTTGTACTTATTACCAAAAAAGGCACCCCCTTGTGTTCTCCAGGGAGATTACCTTTTTTTTCATTCAGAATGAAAATGTCTGTGCTGGTAAATTGACTGCTTTCATATTTATGTGAACAAACACTAAAAATATCTTATAAAATGCCAGTATGGATACACAAAATGTTAACCAGCTTGAAATACTGAATTAAGCAGCTGTTGTGAGATTACTCGGTGCCATGTTAGTTGGTGAGTCAAACTGCAAGGTAAGGCACCGAGGAACATCAATGCTCATCTGCTTGTCAGAGACAAGTTAGCTTTTTGGTTCAACAAGTGTGTGGTGATTAATTTATTTGCTTTGCAGGTCAAGTTAAATGTCAAAAACAAACAACAACAAAATTTACAGTGTGTCTTGTTGTTATGCCCTACTAGTGAATCAACTATTTAGCTAAATGATTAACTTGTCAGTTTATGTTTCTACCCTCGCCTATAGCCACAAGCTGTGTGCAGTAACCATAAGAATGAGATCATGGATACAAGCAGCAGATATGAGCTTCCTCCAACGTGCCAAAGGGTGGCTGTGCTCTCCCTTAGAGACAGAGTGTAGAGCTTGATCATTCAGAGGGGTCAGAGTTGAGCTGCTACTCATCCACACCAAAAGAAGCCAGTTGAGGTGATTCAGACATCTGACCATGATGCCTCATGGGCACCTCCTAGGTGAGGTGCTCTGGGTGAGTTCTAATGGAAGGAGGTCCCAGGGTAGATCCAAGACATACTGGAGAGATTAGATCTCTCAGCTGGCTAGCGAAGGCTTTGGCATCCCCTCAGAAGAGCTGGAAGAGGTGGCTTGGGAGAGGGAGGTCTGGATGTCTTTGCCTAGACCCATGACCCAGACCCAAATAAGGTGTAGGAAATGAATGGTTGGATTTGAAAAATAAAATCCCCACTTCACATCCAGCTAAGGAATTAGAGTGTTTAAAATTTAAACTTTTTATATCAAAAAATGTTTGAACAGGCTCCACAGTCCAGCCAAATGCTAGTAAAAGAAGAGAAGTGGAGCATCCATGGTCACCACTTCATGCATAATGCACCTTATATATGTATGGACGTATGCATGTATATGTGTATGTATGAGTATATATATGTATATATAGTGTATATGGATGTATGTGTGTTATACATGTGTGTGTGCATGTACATGTCTATACTTATAGGTATCTATTACTTACTTACATGGTAATGGTAGTAGTGGAATAGCTGGAATTTATTACTTGCATATTTTCACAACCCCCCCATCCATAACACATACTATGTATGCATATACATAGAACCTCAGTTACCGTTGTATATAGTGTAGTATCTTATCTTATTTATTCTGTATTTCTTGATTTTATTGGCATACTCTTTGTATTCTTCTGCTATGGTAACGCACAAATTTCCCCACCGTGGGATCAATAAAGTCTTATCTCATCTCATCTCATCTCATAGCTATAACCACTTTTTATTGGCCAGTAGGGGTCAGTTCGTCCAGTTGCAGTCAGATTTCTGGTTGTAAAGAAATGTATAGAAAAACAACCTTTGACTCCCTTGCACTGTGAACTTGGTAAAAACTTTCCAGGTGGTTGTAGGCTCAGTTGCTGGTTTTAGATTATATTGAAAAAAATATTTATTCTAGAAACTGTGATCTCCATAGTGTAGTGGTTTACACATTCCTCTCACACGTGAAAGGTCCCAGTTTGCAACCAGGAGTAGATACAAGCCCAGCCTTGAGGGTCACAAGCCAGTATACTGCTAGTGCTGGTCCTAAGCCCACATAAATGGAGGAGGGTTGCATCAGAATAGACATGTGATATAAAATCTGCACCAAATCGCACAACCAGATTCATCTGCTGTCCCCTCTCGGGAAATAGGCAGTAACAAAAAGTAAAATTTTTTACACTATGATCATTGTCAGAGTCAGAAAGGAGAATAAAGCAGTCCATACTCATTGGATAATAACTTTAGACTTTAGACTTTAGACAGACTTTATTGTCATTCAAATTTACACTGTGCACATGAGAACGAAATTTTGCTGCATTGGCTCGGGATAGTGCAAAGGATAAAAACAATAAATAAAACCTCTAAGCTATGTACTGATACTATAAAATAGACCTCTAAAAACTGGACTTGTCGATCACAGTGGCCACAGTTAGATCTACCCCTTTTTCTTCAGGCTAAGATGGTGACAAAGAAAACACAGCTTAAGGCTCCATGACTGGATATCACTATTCAATGGGCGATGTCATCCATTGTTTATAAACAGTCAGAAAAGAGAATGAAAATTTTCAAATAGCTTAAAATACATTTTGAGATTAGCTAAGCGCCGATCACAGCTGACAGCCCAAGTTTGATAGTACCAAAACACGAAACATCTGTCATGTTGTTCATATTGAAAATACTCTTATACAAAATATTCAGGAGGCTAAAACAGTCTTTTTTAAACTGTGTGCTGTCAGAGCTGGCCAGAAGATTTTTAAGACTTTGTAAGCCTTCCAAAAGCTGAATGTTGTAAAAGACGCAAATGTCTTAAAAAGTAGTAGCCAGTGTAAGCAATCATTTTACCTTGATAGGAAACGAAGAGACATCTTATTAATCAGTTTTTATTGAGCCGGAGGGTGCCTTTGTTCACTCAGTAACACACTGTAAACGTTGACGGCACATTTCTTAGCAACACTGGCTTGAGGAGGTGTAGTTTGTTTTTCAAAAAGTTTCACTATACCATCCTCTCTTGCCAAATGCACGAAGGTATTTCTTTCAAGTACTGTATAATTTTGAAGAGACCAGCACATTTCTTAGCAGAGCAATCCATCTTTGGAAATTGAGAGCCCAGAGCAGTATTTCCAAATTTAAAAAGGTCAGAAAGATGTAGAAGAAAGGGCATCCATGCTTCCTTCTCATCACCCTGTCACTGATATGTGTTCACACCGAACGGTAAAGGACAGGAGGGTCAGTTGCAGTGTTTGATTGTGCAGTGACCCCCATAACAGAGCTACGTGTTAACTAAAGCATTTCATGAGAAATCCAGCACGTATAGCAAATTAATGAGCTAACCCCCTTTCCCACTTGAACGCATAAGACATTTTTAAATAGGTAACAATAATTGTTTAGTGACAAAGGGCAATTGATTCCCATGATGGATGGTGTGAGCAGTCCCTCGACTAAGGTCACATGGAGGATAAAAAGGTTTATGCATAGCTTAAAGACAGAGATACACACACAAGAATTGTAATTGGGAAGTGGATGATAGAACAGAACAGAAGAGGCTGAAGGTCTGAAGGATATGAAATGATCAAACTATAAACCCAAGGTCTCTATGTTTTACAGAGAAGGACTGTTTGCTTTTTAAGAGCAAGTCAATTTACAGTGAGAATAGCAAGAACAAATAAGCTCTTAAACCAGTATGAAGCAGCCATCTCCTTATTCCTCTTCAGACGGTCTTATATTGTAGATAGAAACATAACTGTAATATAGGTTTTTTTTTTTAAAAAAAAAAAATCATTTGTATGACTCTAAGATAATCAATATGCGGTCGATCTCATAAATGACTACACATGATAGTACATATAAGGTTTTGGAAATATCATACTTGACCTTATACTTTAAAATTTTATTAGTAAATCTGCCAAATGACAAAAGAATCACTGATTAATAATAAGTGCACTCAGTGTATTCAGATTTCAGAACCCTTGCTTAATGAAAAGACTATCAATCTTCAAACATCTACAGTTGAAACAATGTGATCCACATCTACAGAAATAAGTTTTAGTAAGTTTAGGAAAATGCCTGATTTTTTATTAATTTAATTGTTTCTACCAACATAGTGGATTTTAAATAAAAGAATGAAAATGTGATGCGAAAAGTGCAGACTTTCAGCTTTAATTCAAAGGGTTTGACCAAAGAATTGCATTTGGAATTGAAATCATTTTTATGTATAGCTGCCTATTTCTAGACAATCAAAAATATGGCCAAACTAAGATAATTTATTATATTATACATGAAATAATTTTTATCGTGTCCCCAGTAGCGTAGTGGTTTGCGCATTCGCCTTTGAAGCGAAAGGTACCTGGTTTGATTGCAGGTGGGGACACAAGCCCCTCTTACCATGGAGGGTTGCATCCGGTGTAAAACCAATGCGGATTAATCCGCTGTGGTGACCCCTTGACGGAGAATACAAGGAAGCAGCCAAAAGGTACATACATTAAATCATTTAAACACAAGGATTTTTTGAAATACTTGAATGAAATTCCTTTGCAGTCATTGACTGATTGAAGTCTAGAACCAATGGACATCACCAAATGCTGTGTTTGCTCCCTTGAGATGCTCTGCCCGGCCTTTACTGCAGCTGCCTTCAGTTGCTTCTTGTATGTGGGTCTCTGCCTCAATGTTGTCTTTAGTTACTGAACAGCAGGCTTTATTAGGTTGAGATTAGGTGACTGCCCTTCCTGTTCTTGAGTAACACCAGTGGTTTTCACCTTGTTGTAAAAACTCTGTATTTACATTCATGAAGGTGTCACTTGTTGCTAGACTTTGACAATGATGCACCTACTATACCTCATTGAGAGTGTTCTTGACTTGGCAAGATGTCGTGAGGGGTTTTTCCTGACCAAATAAAGAATTCAGTGGTCATCTGCTTTTGGCTGTCTTCCAGGCCTTTTAGTGTTACTGAGCTGGCCAGTGCATTCCTTGTTTTTAAGAATGTTCAAGATTACTGGTTTTTCCACTCCTAAAATTTTTGCTATCTCTCTGATAGGTTTTGGTTTTTCAGCCTAATAATGGCCCCTTTCACTTGCACTGACATCTCATTCGACCTCATTTTAAAAATTTCAGTGAACCACTGCTGGTCAAACTTAAAACTGAAAGTCGGCACTTTAATCACACTGAATAGACCTAACTGTATTAGCTAATACAATAACAGAGACTAGCACATTTGTGATCAAACATTAAATGTTCTGTTAAACAGTGTTTTTATAGTATTAATAGTAATAAATGGATAATAACTGATGCAAATTAGATGTAGAACTGCTGTATTTAATAAAATGTTGTTTTTGTGTGGCAACGCCAAGGACCCACGAGCGCTTCTCAGTAAATATACTGTATATACTTGAAAACAATAAGGGATAAGTGAAAAGCACATATACATTGCAGTAAGAAATGCATATGTACAATGGCCTCTAATGACAAAGTGTGTGGAGTGGAAACACACTTCAAAGACAAAACTGATGCAAAGAGTGAAAGCTCAAAACTCCAGAGAAATATGTTCATAATCACAAATACAACAAATATAAAAGCACATAGAAAAAGGGAAAAAAAAACTATGCAATAGATCACACTGGAAAACAGATTTGCTACACATGAAGTGTTTTGCAACTCAAGCAACAGTGATGGGCTTGATTTGGCCAAGTGGCTATCTCATTGATGTACAAGAGCACTCCTGGCACAGAAATACTTCTCATAGCAATTTCTATTTCCCTGATTGTATGTGTTTTGGTTATTGGTTGCATTTCCTGTTTTTAATGTTTGTGATTTCGTTCTTGTGTGCACCCTTTTATTAGTGGCCATTGTAAATACATCCAGGCCATTTTTCACTCTCAAACAGAAAACTGTAGTTTAAAAACTTGTCTAAAAAGTAAAATGAGGTGAATATTTGAATGAGAAAAGCTTTTGGTCAGAATGGCTGGGCCATTTTTGCTTTGCATTTTAAGGTTAACAGGTTTTAAAGGTACTGTTTTTTCATTTTTAACTTCACTGATTAATTTCAGTTTGATCACTTTCCAGGAATTACATAAACGTGTCCCATGATTGTGCTAATTACATTTTCTTCATAAATTTTCTGAGGAAAAATGGAAGAAAAAAAAGACATTTCAAATCTAGACTATGTCACTTCCAAAACATGTCCCTTATTTCCAAAACACAGGAGGCCGAGGCTGCCAGTTTTCGCTTCAATCACATAATTGGCCGGCCCCAGAGATCTGCAATTACAGCACATCATAATTAATGGCCTGCTTTCTGGAATTGATTCAACTTTTGTCCTTTCACCAGTTTTTTCTTGGTCTGCAATTAAAGCTGCCACCTGAGGAAATGTGAACGCACAATTACAACAGACATAAAGCACTGGTCATCATGGGGCAGTGTAATTTCAATACTCATCACAGGTGAAGGGCAATATTGTAAAGACTGTCTTGTGGAGTTAAGCTGACTGTCACAACACTGAACCTCTTCGCCATCATGGATGACACTGATATTAACAGAACAGTGCTGTAAGGTTGCTCAATACACACTGTTAGCATGATATGCAATGGTATTAAGTAATGAAAGCAGATTTCAGAGACTTGTTTGAGCGTGCAAGTGGGTACAGTCTCTGTGGGAGAAGAAACAAAATGCTACTGCTGTAGTGATAGGAATTTCGGCTCTTTTTAGAGAGCCAACTCTTTCGGCTCTGCTCGCCAAGAAGCACCGGCTCTTTCAGCTCCCAAATGGCTCTTCGTGTTCTCAGTTACACAATTTATAATTCAGTCAAATTTTGCGCTCTTTTGACTCATAATATGTAGGTGTACACATATATCACATACATTATTTCATACATCATTTGTACTGAAGGATTTAAAAGTAAAAATTACAGCCTCTAATTTAAATTGCTGAAGCCAATGCTGTTGTGTTTATCAACTTAACTATAAGACCAACCAATGAATGCTCCGACTTGCTTGTTGAACTGGTCTGCTACACAAGGCAGATAGAAACACCTGTAAAAAATTAGACAGTTCAAGGACTGCTTTTAACATTTTCAGTTTTTATTTAAACATACACTCCTCTTCAAGAATAAGGGTGATGTGCAGAGCTGCAGTAACTACAGAGGGATCAAGTTGATGAGCCATACCATGAAGATATGGGAGAGGGTTGTTGAAGCTAGGCTAAGAAGAGAGGTGACCATCAGCGAGCAGCAGTATGGCTTCATGCCAAGAAAGAGTACAACAGATGCAGTGTTTGCTTTGAGAGTGTTGATGGAGAAGTATAGAGAAGGTCAGAAGGAGTTGCACTGTGTCTTTGTGGATCTTAAGAAAGCATATGATAGGGTGCCAAGAGAGGAAGTGTGGAATTGTATGAGGAAGTCAGGAGTGGCAGAGAAGTATGTGAAGGTGGTGCAGGACATGTATGAGGACAGTGAGACAGTGGTGAGGTGTGCAGTAG
>VUQH01088770.1:21295-37725 GCA_015106775.1 Etroplus canarensis | reverse complement strand
CACCACAACAAACACATTAAAAAAAAACAAAAAACTTTGATTTGAACATTTGCATGTCACTTGTGCACAATGTGGATTTGATATATTAGATTTGAGGTGCAGCATCAGAAATAATCCTTCTTGTTTTGTTTAAGCCTAGTCTGCTAGGTTCTCTGTCTGTACAATATTTATGAGCCATTTTCAAGTTGAGACGTGTTTTTCGTACAGTCTTTATTAACTGTGTCATAGTGGTGCCACGACATTTTATTGCCGTGACTGTCTGTGTAGGTTTAGTGCGATGAATTTTGGACAAATCTTCTATGATTTGTTGATTTAGTTACGTTTGGATAAGAAAGCATTCCACCAGGGTAACAATACGCAGCAGTTTAACTTAAATCCTGGTAAATTCATATTTCAAGGTCCAAGAACAACAATACTGATGCTGACAGTATGTTTGGGTTCAGAAGTTGCCAAGAGCTGCAGTTGTATTGGTAGCCCAAATTCTGGTATTAGACACTGCCGGGTAAAGCAATAATGTGTTTATGTATTTAACTTAAAACTTCGTTCATGGGTCTTTTTTTCTTTTTCCTCTCCTTTTCTCTTTTCTGTAAATTGTAGCTTTAGGACAGTGAAATATGCTCAGTGGAGTAGCTTTGAAAATGAAAAAGTATCAAAAGAAATGTAAAAAGTTAAAATATGCAAAACCGTGGCACTAACAGTGTGTGTTTGTTTCCAGGCTGGTTCCATCAGAACCCTCAGTTCTACTTTGTTCTGTCGAAGGTGGACAATGACCCCAACAGCTCTCAGAAGACCTGCTCCTTCATTTTGGCTCTGATGCAGAAACACCAGAGACGTAGAGGCATCAATCTAGCCATTGGCCTGCACGTATACCCGGTACATATAGCCACAGTGACTTCAGTTAGAATGTAAAGGCTGGGCTTCAGAGCCTGGATAGCTCAGCAGGTAGAGCATCAGACTTTTAATCTGAGGGTCCAGGGTTCAAGTCCCTGTTCAGGCAAGATGATCTTACAGCTGTTTATGTTCAGCAGTGCAAGCTGTGCTTGTAACCAGCTTCTGTTTACTGCTATACATGTTGATGGCAAATTAAAGGAAAAACTGACTGAGTAGAAGATGAAAAAGCCAACAACATAACCAGTGGCTTTTTTTCTTTTTTTTAAATCTTAGCTGTTCTTCTGACATGTTTAGCTAACAAATTTAACAGCTTTCTCACACTTTTAACAATAATTTTGACTAATAGGTTCAACTGTTGATCATTTCAGAATTTGCAGATATAACCACAGCAGGTTCAGAACTATTTATTAAAGGAATTAACAAAGACGTGATAATCAGCAGCAATGCAGGGTCTAGATAGCTCCGTTGGTAGGGCATCGGACTCTCAATAAGCATGTGTGCTAAAATAAAATGTCTACAGCGGTACCTTTCTGACTGAGTTTACATCACGTTACTTGCTGAAACTTAAAAGGGATTTATCAGACACTGAAGATTCTTATCTCTTTTCACAATCAATACATAATTGCTGTAAGCACACTATCTTTAGTGAATACTACGCTACTTCTTGGAGATTTATCACAGCCAAATTACGTTTTAGGTTCTTTAATAAGGTGCTACAGTAGGTCAAGACTGCCTTTTCTTTATTGATCACAAATAATTCCTCTTTTTAATCTCCAGTCCCAGTTTTAATCTTTTACATGGGTATTACTGGAAGAATTGGCATAGCAAAGATCTTTTTAAAGTGTTTTTTATGTAATAATTATTATTTTATCCTGTCACACCAACCTTCTTCTTGTCCTCCTTTACTATATCCATGGACCTTCTCTGTGGTCTTCCTCTTCTCCTCCTGCCTGGCAGCTCCATCTTCAACATCCTTTTCCTAATACATCCACTATCCCTCCTCTGAACATGTCCAAACCATCTCAGCCTTGCCTCTCTGACTTTGTCTCCAAATCTGAGCTGTCCCTCTGCTGTACTCGTTCTAATCCTGTCCATCCTTGTCACTCCCAGTGAAGATCTCAGCATCTTCAACTCTTCCACCTCCGGTCTTTTCTTCAGTGCCCCTGTCTCCAAACTATACATTATGGCAGGTCTCACTACTGTCTTTTAAACCTTCACTAAAACTAAATCTAGGTGAGAAAAAAGCATTTTAGTTAATTACAGATCTGCACATCAAAAGCACAGTTGAAATTGTCAACTGAATGTGTGGAGTTTGGCTAAAAGTGTTGTAAGAGCAATTAAAAGTGTTATCTAAAAGTGTGGCTATGTCAAGGTTATGTCAAAGCCAAAAGGAACTACTGGCTGGTATTATACTGTGTTCTATCACTCCAGGCCCATCCTAAGCATACGTACCTGTCCCCTGAAGACCTGAGTGTGTCCCGCCCAGTCCTCTACAGCCAACAGTACGCCCCACGGCGGGAGGTTGTTCTTCGCGGCTCACTTCCACCTGGTTGCTACATCATCATCCCCTCCACTGCAGAGCCCAATCAGCAGGGAGCGTTCCTCCTGCGGGTGCTGATGGAGCAGGGCAACAATGCCACGTGAGTCATGGATTATGTATTTTTGAGAAGATTAAGGAAGAAAAACTTAATGCCTTAAGTAAACGGACCCAGCAGCAGGTCAGGAGATGTGACTGTTCCTTAATGAGAGAAATAAACTTGTGTTAATGTTTAGGAAGAAGAGCTGAACATCTGAGAAGTTTAAAACAGCCAAGTGAGCTTATCAGTGTCTCAAAAGAAACTGATTTCTGCTTTGGAAGACGTGTTTTTTCCATAAACAGTGTAAAAGTTGGATGTAACCACCATAAGGTCACCCACTGGTTTGTGAAGCCTTGGTGCGAAGCCTCAAGCTGAGGTCCTTGAGAGTGTTTTGTTTTGAAACTGGAGGTAAAATCATTGAGCATACCTTTGATAATCCTCTTTTCTAACTTTTAAAATCACAAAAATAGACAGTATAAATATTTTATTCTATATTACTTGACACTAGAGCCGATAAAGTTGTTAGGAAAGTGTTTACTGAGGTCACGGAGAAGAGGAGCTGCGAGTCATTTTCATACAGACTTCCATACCAGTCCTTTTGCAGCTGCAGCTACCGCCACCTGTTGTCCACTATGAAGAATGCAGGTTTAAGAAACTTGGTGTTGGCTTCACCCATTAGGCCTGGAAGCTCCATTCATCTTTTACATGTCTATGGTTTTATTAGGTTCCAGATTTAAGGTTTGTCGCCCAGAAATTTGATGTTTTAATGCTTTTCTTCACAGTCCGGCTCAAAAACCACCAGTAGAAGATAATGCTTCAATAACAGAGGTAGGAAAATGAATAAATTATTAAATTATTCACTCTGTAAAGTAGACAGGACTCAAAGAAATTTCATCAGTGAATTCAATAAAAGTTACAGCGGTGGACTTGGAGTATTAGCTCAGTTGTTAGAACATCAGACTTGTTTTGAAGTTCTTCAAAGAAAAGACGATTAAAGTAAATATAAAGCAGAAAAAAGTGACTTGTGGCTGAAGTTTGGTCACAAACTCACACGTTACCGAAAGTAGTAAGAAACTGGCTATGTGTGTATAGAGCACTTTGCACATCTTGTCTCAGGGACTTGAAATCAAAACATTTATACTAATATGCTGATGCCCTACCAACTAAACCACATGGAGCTTAAAACTAAAAGCTTAAAATTGTGACTGAGAGTAATAAAACAAATTATTTTCATGAATACTTTCTTCTTATTATTATATAGTTATTATATGTCGACTAAAGAACCTAAATTCTAATTTTGGCTGTAAAAAGGCGCGAAGCAGCTTCTTAAGGAACCAAGTGGTATAGTTTTTACTGAGGTGTACTCTTAGTAATTTATTCATTGTTAAAACACATAATACTTTCAGAGTTTGACATTGCTTCACTGTGTGGTGGATCCACTCTCTGTGAGTCAACCACAGAAGTTCATATATACTTTAAGTGCACAATTCCATTGTTAAGTAGGGGCTTAACTCCTAGACCCATGAATCAAAATTCTGGTGCTTTACCAGCTGAGCTATCCGGGATATATGCTAAGCCAGATCTTCTTTTGGCTGCTCCCTTTAGGAGTCACCACACCAGCTCATCTGCCTTCATCTCATCCTATCCCTTGCTTCCTCTTCTGTCATACCAACCTTCTTCACGTCCTCCTTCATTGCATTCACAAACCTTCTCTGTGGTCATCTTCTTTTCCTCCTTCCTGGCAGCTCCATCTTTGACATACTTAGTCCAGTATATCCACTATCCTTCCTCTGCATTTGCCCAAACCATCTCAGCCTTGCCTCTCTGACTTTGTCTCCAAACTATCTTGACCCGAGCTGTCCCTCTGATGTACTCGTTTCTAATCCTGTCCATCCTGGTCACTCCCAGAGAAAATCTCAGCATCTTCAGCTCTTCCACCGCCATCTCTGTTTCCTGTCTTTTTGTCAGTGCCACCTTCTCCAAACCAAACATCATAGCAGGTCTCAGTATTGTCTTATAATCCTTCCCTTTTACTTTTGCTGCTATCCTTCTTGTCTCCACCCATTCCACTTTGCATGCACTGTCTTTAATAGGCCCAAAAAAAGAATGTGTGTATTTTTTCATAATTTTTTTGTCGGGATCCAGGGAGAAAATCTGTGGAAGTCTGTAGTGGTTTTTTTTTGTTATATTAACAGCAATTTGTAAAAATATATAATAATCAAGGCATGCACAGGTCTTAAAAATGCACAGTGAGCATGTATTTTTATTTTTGAATTCAAACTCTGTGTTTTCCTCCTGCAGCTTTCATTTCCTCACCAGGCTGCCCTTCCTTCACTTAAATCTGTCCAACAGCTGTTTCACAAGCACTGCAACAAGGTGAGATTAAAACACACAGCTGCTGTACATCCACACTAGGCTTACTAACAAATCTCAGGATCTGTTCTTTTCCTGCATTTTTGGTTGGAACCATAAGAAACTACTGTGATTTCAAAGAGATGTTACACTGACCTTTTATGTCTCTCTTGTGTCACCAGAAGGGATTCTGCAAACCACTGCACCTCCACAGCCTTCTGACCGAGGCCATTCAGGGAGGAGGTCAGTAATCCCTCTGTCTGTTCAGTCATGCTTATTTCAACAGAAGATTGTTTCCAAACTTTAATTTCCTAAAGGCCAGAACTGTCCTCAAAGGAAAACAATGCACAGCTGTGCACAAGCTCTCCGTAGGACCAATGCAGTACTGTAAATTAACCTTTAGAAGTGGTTCAGATTTGGAGTTAATCTGCACCCTGAAAACATAGAACTTAAAGGATCGTTCAGCCTGGGTGGAGATATGCAATCTCAAACTGCTCTTTTATTTATTAAACTCTGCTTTACGCTGCCCGTTAGAGGCTGAAAATAAATATTATAAAACTGTCAGTCTGTGACCAGTAATTATAGGTGGGGAAACAAGCCCCTCTCACCATGAAGGGTTGTGTCAGGAAGGGCATCTTGTGTAAAACCTCTGCCAAATTACCAATGTGGGCTAATCTGCTGTGGGGAATGCAAGGGAGCGGCTGAAAAGTACAAAATTGCAAAATAGGGCTGTTGAGACTTGTTGGAGGTATGCAGTCTCAGCTTCTTCTTGATATTTTCTGTGGTGACCTGGTTAACTGTAAGATCACATGGCTGCACACGGGAACAAAACAACAAAAATGTTAGAGGATGTTTGTGTTGTTGTGAAAATGTCCTAGACTCTTTCATGTCCATGAAGTTAATTATTCGACTACACAGCTCCCCCCCCCCCAGTCTCTACTGAAACCTGCTGTTTGGGCCTCATTAACATGGGAATATCAGTGTTCATGACACTAATTGCAGGGCTGAGTAATTCACACCACCCCTGCCTTGGCATATGCTGTCTAACATCCATCAGTATTTACAGTGCTGATGAAGAAAAGCAACCCCAGCCTCACCCACTGCATTGCATTTCTTATTTTATATTGTATGTGTTAAAATGTGCCCTGACATTGTTTGTTCCTTGTTGTGTTCAGTGCTGGCAGGAAGTGAGAAGTACTTGGCTTTGGAGCACTGCAAGAGCCTGGTGGTCCTCATGGATGTATCCTTAAAAACACGTCAGTGTATGTCACAGACAGAGGAAGTAATGCATCATGAGAAGCATTTGTTATAGCTAAAACACGGCATGCGGTTGGACTCTATCTAAAAATCCAACTGTTTGCCCACACTTTCAGCTGATTATTATTTGAGGATGGCTGACATGGTAGCTTTTACATAAATATGACCCAAGTTCAGATTTTCACAACTGTACGCAACTCTTTATTAACGCAGAAGCACTACGGACAAAAGCAAACACTTACTTTACAGACAAATACTGCAGTTAACGGTACATCAGATCATAACGTGCTACTTTTTAGAATACCCTAATGGTCCTCTTGCCTAAACTGGGACTGGAACCCTGGATTAACAGGCAGATGCGCTTCCAGCTGATCTGTCCTAGCCCTGCTGGAGGTGGCACACGTGTGAACTTCAATTTAAAAAAATCTCCTGTAGTTCAAATTTCAGTGTGTTAAAGCAGGATTGTGAGCTTCAGACTTTTAATTTGAAGCACAGCATCAAGTCTGATGCTTTAGCACCAAGGCTCTTTGCATGACAGCATGCACGTTCACATCCATTAAGAACACTGGAGGTCTTTCCTGTCTTCACCATCTTCAGCCAGTTAAAGCTTCTCTCACTCACACACTCTTGTGTGGTTCCAATGCAATACATTGAAATTTCAAATATACAAAAAAAATTTTCGACACTTAGTGATAAGATGAAACCATTTTCAGACATAAATACACATTCATGAATAGGATAAGGGGCATGTTTTGAGACTTTAAATCACTATGAGAGGATTGAATTCTTGCATATAGTGTCTCTAGGAGGATACAGGGTTCCTGTTTGGGGAGTACCAAATCAACATCTAGTTTTGCCTGCACAGGGACTTGAACCCTGGACCCTCAGATTAAAAGTCCGATACTCTGCCAACTGAGCTATCCAGGCTCTGAGTGCTGCTTTTATCTACATTAAGAAGCAGCCATAATGAACCACCTCAACTGGCTCCTTTGGATGTGGAGGAGCACTGAGTTCCTCACCCTACCACTAAGGGTGAGTCCAGCAACCTTGTGGAGAAAGCTCATTTCAGCTGCTCGTATTCGTGATCTCATTCTTTCGGCCATTACCCTAAGTTCCTGACCACAGGTGAAGGTAGGAACGTAGATCGACTGGTAAATCGAAGCATCCTTGGGCCAGACGCTGAAACCCAATTTGCTCCTGATGCATCCTTCAGAGCGTGAATGTGTGTGCATGATAGTTAAATGCATGTAATAAAGCGCTGTATGAATTTGTGTATGAATGGGTGAATGGGGCTTGTAGTAAAAAGCACTTTGAGTGTTCAGTTAGAGTAGAAAAGCACCAGTCCATTTAAATCGATAGCTTTGCCTTAAAGCTCAGCTCCCTTTTCACCAGGACAGATCGGTACAATGACCACATCACTGCAGAAGTTCCGATCCGTCTGTCGATCTCCTGCTCCATTCTCCCCTCACTTGTGAATAAGCCCCCGAGATGCATGAATTCCTCCAGCTGGGGCAGGACCCCGTCCCCAACCGAGAGAGGGTGAGTACCATGGACCCAGACTTGAAGGTGCTGATTCTCATCCCAGCTGCTACCCGCTCAGTAAACTGTCCCAGCAAGACCTGTTGGTCATTGCTCAGGGACCACATCACCTGCAGACAGCAGAGATGAGATGAGTCGAAACGGTTTAAAATTAATAGAAAATATCTTCCAGCCTTTATAGAATTTTGTCAAGAAAAGTGATTCATTCTGATTACATTTGACCCAATGGCTACCATACAGCCAATGAATGAACTAACACAAGAGCTGCTGGCAGTACTGTGTACTTAAATAAAACCAAATATAGCATGATGTTAAAGAAAAGTAATGAATGTTAAGGTCTTCAGTTCTTACCTAGTGTGTTTCACCTGCCTGGACAACTCAGTTGTTGTACAGAAGGTCTTATTTTAAAAAGGTGAAAGATCTTTGCTCATACAGTTTGCCCGTACCATAAATGTAAGACTTTGTCTTTACAGCTCCATCACTGTGAGACTGAACTCTTGCACACCTGTTTTCAGCTCAGCACCTTCCGAAAGCCTCTGCGTCCCATCTACAGCTCTTAGCTGGTTTGTGGATTCAAATGTCAAAATGACACCACAGTTCTGTTCTTGGAAAACAGACATTGTCTTATGGCTAATGTATAAACAGGCCTTTTCTCTTCACCCAACAAAGAAGTGCTCAGTCTCTCTCTTCTCTGAAACTGTCAGATTTCAGCATCATACTTCCTTTCTGGAAAGCTTGCAGGTGCTGTGGAGGGGGTACCTATCTGTCTAGTTTGGTGTGTGTAGACCACAGCTTCTACAGAACGTCTTACATTTCATACATCTGTTATCTGCTGACTCACCAACTCTGTGTCTGTTGAGATTTTTTTTTGGTTTCTTTTTTCTTTGGTTTATTTCTTTGACCTCAGTATTTTCTCCAGAGCCAAGGCATCGCTCAGCTAAACTGGCCCGAGTTCCAGAGTCTGTGGGACAGGATCAGGAGGTGGACGGTAAGGTCATCACCAGTAACACCATCATCTACAGCAACAGGAACACGGGACTGCCAACATATGGCTAAATTAGATGCTGAATGCAGATATCTTACTCGGGCAGCTGGAGAACTCTCTCCCTAAATGCACTTTGCTTTGCTTTTCAGTCATATTTAAATATTTAGGGAGGAGACAGCAAATTAAATCCATCAACATGTCTGAAATTTCGACACATCAGATAATGCTCCAGCTAAGCAAGAACCAGCCTCATTGATTCCTGCACCCACACCTGACTTTAGTTTGTCATCTGTGTTGTGTAAAGTAGCTTGCATGGTGTAAGAGTGTATTAGGGCATGAGACACCCCTTAAGATAAAAACCCAGATGCCTGAACAGGGACTTGAACCCTGGACCCTCAGATTAAAAGTCTGATGCTCTACCAACTGAGCTATCCAGGCTCTGTGGCTGACAGTGTACATGCTTCCTTCAGAGACAACCAAGTCCATTTTGAAAACTTGATGTAATGAAAGATCGCATATTTCACCAACACTGCACAACAAATCCACAGTATTTCTTATTTCTTGCCTGTTTCACAGGCCTGAACATGACAACATTTTCTGATATATTTTGGGCAGGTCTTTATGTTTTCTTAATAAAAACATACAGAAAATATCATTATTTTGACTGTAAATGTGTCACTACAATACACCTGAGGAGCTATGAAAAGAAGAAAAATTGCACAAGTCTATGTTTAAAGAACACTGGCCATTTTATTAAGGAGCATGGTAGATATAAATACAGCCTGTTATATTACTGCGTTTACACTGCATATCAGCAGGCCAATCACAGCTGCTGAGGTCCACAACGATACATAGTGTAGTTATGTTTCTTCAGCTGCCATCTAAAGCTTAAATTTGATGCGCTGGATAAAAGCAATCCATATTTTATGCCAAGAAGATTATCACAGATTCCTAAAGTGAAGCAAAAATTGTACATTTGCATAAAAAAATTAAAAATTAACTGATGCAAAAATCTGTGCAATAATTTATCAGTATGGGATTAATAAAACACATGTAGTTATAGCAGTCAACTATGATGATCGCTGTCATAGTTTTCAGCAGCTGGATATAACATGATGGTTGTGCTTTTTAGGATATCTTCTTGGAGTTTGACAAGAACAAAACTCAGCGCCTCGAGTACCAGGAGGTCGCCCCCGCTCTGAAAGCAGCAGGTAGGACAAACCACATCACAAATAAACACTTTAAGTCGTTCATTCACACTTTAAACGCTGTTATAACATCTTCTCATCCTTTGTTGGATTCCAGTTTTGCCTATAAAGAGCTCACGCTTGTCAGTAATAATATGTCCAACAGGGGGAGCCAAATCACTTCTCACCAGGTTCACTCGAAACTTTCTCGACAGTTTTGATCAAATGCAACAGGCAGTAAAAAGGCTGCATGAGTGTGAGTGCACCGTATGAAATGTATTCAAAAGCGTCTAAACTCAAGTTGTGTGAGCACAATCACCAGCCACTTGATTAGATACACCTTGCTAGGACTGGGTTGGACCCCCTTTTTCCTACAGAATTGCCCTAATTCTGCTGGAAGCATTCCTCAGAGATATTGGTGCTTTCTGACATAATGAGCTTTGTGTCATTTGCTGCTAGAAGCAGCCATCAGAAGATGGGTACACTATGGTCATAAAGGGATCGACATATTCAGGTAGGCTGTGGTGTTTAGGCGATGGTCAGTTGGTACTAATGGGCCCGATGTCGGTCGTCTTCTTCTTTCAGCTGCTCCTTTTAGGGGGTCACCAAAGCAGATCAAATGCCTGCATCTTATCCTATCCCTTGTATCATTTTTTGTCATTCCACGTTCCTTCACTACATCCACTACATTCTTCTCTGTGGTCTTCCTCTTCTCCTCCTGCCTGGCAGCTCCATCTTCAACATCCGTTGTCCAATATATCCACAATCCCTCCTCTGTACATGTCCAAACCATCTCAGCCTTGCCTCGCTGACTGTGTCTTCAAGCCTGAGCTGTCCCTCTGATGTACGTCTTCAATTCTTCCACCTCCAGCTCCTGTCTTTTCATCAGAGCCACCGTCTCCAAACCCTTCATCACAGCGGGTCTCATTACTGTTTGTGAACCTCCTCTTTCTCTCTTGCTGCTATCCTTCTGTCACAAAGCACCCCTGATTCTCATCTCCACCCACTCCACCCTGCCTGCACTCATAATTAAATTGGATAGATATGATAAACAAAAACAGAGCCATTTAAATAAAATGACCTCACTGTGTCATTTTAGTTGCTAGAATAGATTGGTCCCTTGAGGGTTAATCAAATCCATGTTTGATTTCTACATTTACTTCCAACTAAAACGCCAGTGAAACAGTCATATTTCTGTACGTTAACAGTCCTCCTCCCGGCACTCTCTCCTCCCCTGTTCATTCAGAGCGTTACCTGTACATGTGTGAAGTTTAATGGGAAAAAAACACAACGTCTCACCCACTGCTCGTCTGTTTAATCTGTCTCTGCTCCAGGCATCACGGTGGATACTTTGGTGATGCAGCTTGTTGGACTGAGATACACAGAGCCCGACATGACCATCAGTTACCCTGGCTTCCTGTACCTGCTGATGAAGCTGCAAAGCATGATCCGTAAGAGTGGGGGTGGGGATGGATGTGGAGAAAAAGGGTCTGGAGGGAAAACTAATTTTCTGGCACGTTTACAGCATTCTGTCACGCAGGGGAGCTGACTGGTACAAATTAGAAACAACTACTTTTTTTAATCAACATGTCCTGTTGGTAATTAACACCATAAGGCCACGAGAGAGAAGCAGAGGATGGGGGAGAGAGAGAGAGAGAGAGAGAGAGGCTGATGAGGTGACAGAGGAGGCGTGGGAAAACAGGGAGGAGATGCAAGAGGAAGAGAGGAAGCTGAGAGGAGAGAGATGTTTTTCTTAGTCTAAACAGACAATAGCTGATGTCAGAGGAAAAATATTAACTGTCCAGGAGACTTTGCATCTGGTTCTGTCTGATAATATAGAGCTTTATTTTTCTTAGTTTCATAAGTAGGCCGCTCTCTAAAGATTTTCAAGTTTTGGTGTTCTGTTTAGTTTAGTTTTTATATCCTTCCACAATGTCACAACACAAAACTTCTGGTCTACTAATAATTTATCATGTGAGCTTTTAACTTTATTTAAAGGCATAGACAAAAGTATTGGGCCACACCTCTTAATCATTGAAGTCACGTGTTAATTTCAGTCCCATTGCCACAGTCAAGCAGCTGCCTGGCTTTACAGGCATTTGTGAAGGAATGGGTCGCGGGAATTCCCATGTGGTGCTGTGAGAGGATGCCACCATTGCAAGATAATCCACCATTATCTGTAAGTGGTATTATTGCAGAGTGGAAGCTTTTAGGAACCACGAAGTGGCAGACCACATAAAGTTACAGAGCCGGTTCACCGAGTTTTGGGGAGCATGGTGTGTAAAAGTCACCAACGCTCTGCTGAGTCAAATAAATGCAGAGTTCCAAGTCTCATTAACATCAGCACAACAACTGTGTGCTGGAAGCGTCATGGCATGGGTTTCAGTGAATGAGTGTCTGCACGCAGGCCTTGCATCACCAAGCACAATGCCAAGCATCAGACTGAGTGGTGTAAAGCACACTGTCCCTGGACTCTGGTGCAGTGGAAACATGTCCTGTGAAGCGACCAGTGATGCCTCTCTCTCTGGCAGTCTGATGGATGAGTCTAGAACTTGACTCTGACTTCAACCCCTCAAACACCTTTGGGATGAACCAGAATGAAGACTGTGAGCCAGGCTCTGTATTCCAGCGTCAGTGTGTGACCTCACAAATGCTCCTCTGGATGAGTGGGCAAAAATTCCCACAAATTCCCAGAGGAGGAAATGGGGTCAGGAGGCAGCTCTATATGGATTTAGAAATGTGTAGGCAGCCCTATACTTTTGTCCATTTAGTGTATGTGTCATTTTAATAAGATTTTCCCATCCTTTCATTTCTTCAAAAGAAATAAAACAAAAAATATTCAAGGTCCTTTTTGTCCTTAAGGAGGTTATCGCGCCTTGTGGCTCTACTGCCACATGGAAAGATGGAGGAAATCATTCATACCACACACAATAACTTTATACTTCTTTTATTATTCAGATGCTGTAATGAAAGAATTTCCCAAATATGGCATTAATCAACTTTTTTTACCTTGCATTTTTCTCAGAGGCTAAAACTGAAACATTTACCATGAACACTTTTCTACAAGGGAAATGGAACCCTTTGTCTTCCTCTTCCTTTTCTTCTTTCAGCTGCTCCCATTAGGGGAATCCACATTTGGATTTGGCAAAGATTTTACAGCTTTCCTGACACAACCCTCCCCATTTGCCTGGGCTTGGGACCAGCACTAGGAGTACACTTGCCTGCGTGGTTGCAGAACCGTTAGAAAATAGGGAATTTTACCCTAAGAAAATGACCCCATAAAGCTGGTTGAAGCACTCTTTCAGTCGAACAGCTTTAAAATGTTGAAATCTTATGATGCAAATGTCACACTGTATGAAGAACAAAAAAACAGCGGGAAGCGTTTGAGTGAGTTCAGTTTGTTTTTTGTGTGCCGTCACAAGAATGATTCATCCTTTCTGGTCTGTATTAGAAACCTCAAATTAAAAGACGCATCATCATAATAGAGCTAAACTCAAGTGAAAGTAACTGGAAATCTAAACTATTGTTAAAAACTGTAAAAATTTAATTTTTTGCAAAACAGCACAGTTTCAGTGACGCCTGGAAAGCGCAGCTAATCCGTATCATCAGCTCGTTCAGAATTCTCTGAGCTGTTGTGATGCAAACATTACATTCATCTGAATCTTGTCTTTTTGGTCTTTTGCAGATAAATTTCAAGCGTATGACATGATGGGAATGGGGACAGTAACAGTCAGCTTCAGACAGGTATGAGTATAGCATTGCATGTTTTGTTAGTGTTTAGAGTGAATTACTATTAATACAAACCCTGCAGCAAACTGGCTTTAAAAAAAGCCTTTCTTTAAATGTCAGTGTGCTGTTACTCTTTACCTCTTGATCTTAAAACCAGAACAAAATGCAACAACAACTGTGGCATGTGTAACGGTTTGTAAAGCTTGTTAGGACTTGTACAGCGAGTCACCAGTTGTTCTTAGGAAATGTCAGCTGATACGTTTTGCGTGTCTTTAAACCTTTTTATAATGCTACATCAGTGCTCTCTTGGCAACTGATGGGGAAACTGAAGGCTACCTGATGCATACAATAACTATCAAAAGATGTGAAGGTGCTTCCAGCTTTGCAGTTTCCACTGTGTGGAACATCATGAAGAAATAGCACTTAAGGGGAACTGTGGAAGATCTGGAAGAGCAAGAAAAATTTCAGATGAAACTGCATGTCTTCTGGGCAGGAAGGGAAAGATGAACCCCCCGTGCATCTTCAGGTAACTGCAGGAAGGTTTAGCTGACAGTAGAGTGGCAGTGTACTGATCCAGTGTGCAGGGAGGATGCAGGTTCTTCATGAAGGCGTCATCTGAAGGAAACCTCACCTGGAAAAGTCTGAATCTCAGCTTCAGTCTCCAAAAAGGAGCTGCCTTTTCTGAAAAGAACATCTCACCAACTGTTAAATGTGGAGGTTAAAATATTCTGCTGAGAGGAAGTGTGGCAGCGAGCGCTGCAGCAACTTCTGGGTGCAAATGTCACACAAAAAAAGAAACTTAAATGAGGGTGGCCTGGTTTTAAACAGGTTAAGCATGCGAGGCAGCCTAATCGATCTCAGAATTTGAAGGGAGTTCACAGACTGTGTGGATGTGGACATCATGCTGTCACCCAGTGGTTTTGGTTTATGTTTACGGTGGAGTGCTCAGCTATCAGCTAAGGCTTGCAAGTTGCATAAACTCTACAGGTGCATCACACAGATGCATACAATGGCCAGTCTCTTCATTAGATACACCTAGCTTTACTGGGTACCTTTTGCCTTCAGAACTCCCTTAGTGCTTCATGGCAGAGATTCAAAAAGCTGCTGGAAACATTCCTCAGAGATTTGGCTCCATGCTGACATGATAACATCACACACTGGTGCAGATTTGACAGATTCTACCAAATCCCAAAGATGCTCTGTTAGATTGAAATCTGGTGACTGTGGAGGCCATTTGAGTACAATCAACTTATTTTCATGTTCAAGACGCTAGTTTGAGATGACTTGAGCTCACATGGTTTGCTAACTGCTGGAAGCAGCTGTCAGAAAATTGGTCCACTGTGGTCATAAAGGGCTCTACTCAGTTAGGCTGTGGTGTTTAAATGTGGCTCAGTTGGTATCAAGGGGCCTATGTGCCAAGAATATATACCCTGCACCGTTACACCACCACCACCAACAGCCTGAGCTGTTGATACAAGGTAGGATGGCTCTATGCTTTCATGTGGTTTACGCTAAATTCTGACCCTATTATTCAAATGTCGCAGCAGAAATCAAGACTCATCATTTTTCTAATCTTCTGTTGTCCAGTTTTGGTAAAACTGTGTGAATAGTATCCTCAGTTTCCTGTTCTTAGCTCAGAGGAGTGGCATCTGGTATGGTAGCCCATCAGCTTCAAGACTCGACATTTGGCGCATTCTGAGATGGCCTTCTACATACCTTGGTCGTAACAAGTGGTTATTTGAGTCACTCTTGCCTTCCTGTCAGCTCGAAGCAGGCCTCTCACCTCATGCATCAACAAGGCCTTTCCCCTTGCTCACTGGATAGTTAGGCTCTTTTTTGGAGGATTGTCTGTGAACCCCAGAGATGGTTGTGTGAAAAATCCCAGTAGTTTCTGAACTACTCAGACTGGTCTGTCTGGCACCAACGACCATGCCACATTCAAAGCCACTAAAATCACCTTTCTTTCCCCTTCTGATGCTCAGACTGAACTTCAACAGGTTGTCATGACCATGTCTACATGTCTAAAGGCATTGAGTTGCTGCCACGTGGTTGGCTGATTAGATAACAAGCAGTGAAACAGGTATGCCTAATGAAATGGACAGTGAATGTTAATTAGTACGAAGTAACAGATTAATATAATGCTTTCATTCACCAAACCGAAGCACGAACGTCTTTGACATTCTCGCTGTAAGTCTTGTCATTTGTTAGATAATCGTGTTAAATATGCTCCAAAAGGGAGCCGACAGTGTTCAGCTACAGCTCCCAATCAAAGTACCCACACCTCACATTTAAGCTTTTCTGGTATTAATAAGGATGAGTTTAAAAAAAATCATCCTCTGTACTGTTGTTATGAAGGCTGAAGCTATGCGTGGAGGCCAAAATGTTTTTTGCTGCAGTCTTTAAACATGGTTATTTCTGCTGAAGGTTTGGACATTTTAACATAGGAATCTGTGGGGACTGACTCACTTTTAGAGCAAGCCTCAAGTGGCCACTGAAAGAACTGGAGTTTTCAGTGCCAACTTCATTTTTCATCCCTGGAAATTACTGCTTGTGTGACCTATAGGAGGAAAGGATGAACACTGTAAATACAACCAACAAAAACAGCTAAGCCATGAGCAAGCTGCTACCCCTGCCAAAAAGGGGATATAACCTTTAAACATGCCATAATTACTGATGCACCAGCAGCACATTAACATTTAAAGAAAGATATATTTTTTTAATACCAGACACCTTCCTCTTTATCCTTAGTAACAGATACTGTGAATAGAGAACTGAAAACAATGGAGCGATAGCAGGTGTGATACAGTTACTGTAATGTCAGCTTTAAAGTTATTCCTGTCAAACAAAACAAGAAAGAATATATATATATATATATATATATATATATATATATATATATATATATATATATAT